>CABFOQ010051905.1:0-24040 GCA_900660455.1 Gephyroberyx darwinii
ACGAGCAGATTGGGCTTCCCTGATGAATCTGAGCGCTCCATGTTGCCTGGCAACTCCGCAGCTTGGAGAGCAGACAGTGTGTTTCCTAAACATCCCTGATAACAGATGATAGGGCTTTGCTGTGTGTGTGTGAGTGAGTGTGTGTGTGTGTGTGTGTGTGGTGACTCATACCAGGTCGTTAGGTCCCATTACTAGTAGCTAGTGTAAATAAGAGTCAACAGGACCTACTTTTCCATGCACTTCTCCAGGGCCTCGTCTGCAATCTGCTTCAGGTTGATCAGCTTCTCTCCTCTGTATACACCATCTGTAAAACATAACAGGGATGAAGGGAGAGAGAGAGTTGAGTGATGGATGGACGGATGATGAGATATATCAACTGGCAGGGTCTATTTACAGACTGACTCATGGGTAGTCGCTTTATAACTTGAAAATCATCTTTACGACCCCCGATGACTACAATCCATCACATCCCGGCGCTGTCGTGTTTGGATGCTTGGTGGTAAAGGCCAGCTGGCTAGGAGATACATCATGTCACAGCCATTGTCCCCACAGTGCTAAACCTACCTGCTGTCACCAGGATGCTACTCTGGGCGTCCATGATCCTCTCGCACAGGGACTCAGAGGAGAAACCTGCAAACTAAATGTATAGAGAGAGACAGAGAGAAACAGAGAGATGAACAGCATGTAGACATACAGCGTAGTTAGGTTGAGAGGAGACCCAGAATGATGCAGGCACCCGCTAGGCCAATCAGGAACAAGATGCATCATCCCTCCAAGTTTCATCAAATTGGAAACCAGTTAAGTTCGACATTTTAACTTTAATTATAGCGTCTCCATCACAGCAATCAGTGTATTTTTTTTTTTTAAATGCCAGAACACAGCGCCAAGATGCATCATGCCCCCAAGTTTCATCAAAATCAGACCACTGGCCTGATCCATGGCCCCTGATTAAATATGACCTGGTCAGTCGTACAGTATAGCGGCCTGCCCTTGTTGAACATTACATAAGAAGCTTTTTTGTGTCGCAGGTCTCATCTTTGATAGTCATTTGGCTGCAGCTCCCGACAGGCGCTTGTATTCCGGATAAGGTTAAAAGTTCAGAGAGTATCAAGTGTTGCATTTGCTGACAGCATTATGAATCAGCACACTGAGGACTCTGGACTCAGCGAATGTCACTGCGAACATGATTTAATTTTAGAGCAAAGCTACTTTATGAATAGCAATAATAACCAACTGAAGGTGGAAAGCTGGCTCCAGCCCCGGGACCCCTGTATTTCTCATTGGCGTTAGAAAAGCCCAGAACTGGAGCTTCGACAACAATGTCCAAGGACAGACGGGCTCGCTTACATTTAAGTCTGCCAGAAATAGCCCTGCACACCTGATAAAAACGAACCCCCAGGCCACCCTGGGGGTATTTTTAACAGCAACACTGACCTTTACATGGACGGGCAAGGTTGAATAGCTAAAATAGTGTCGGCTCGCTCGCAAAATTAGCCTTACTATGATCCCTTCCAAGTTGCACCGCAGCCAGTAAAAGTCTGACCCATATATTGTGTGCAGGTGCTGTCCACGCTGCTGTTCACACGCTGAGCGGCTGATAACTACGGGACCAGGGCAGCCTAAACTCACAGGAGCAAGACTTGGGGTGAAACTGGTGTTTGTCTTGAGACAACAGGGGGGTCACAGAAGCAAACACTGGCAATCTACTTGATCGTTCAAGTGAGTTGAGATGAAGTGAAGAGGACATTCCCTGCACACAGATGGGAGACCATGCATGCCAGACATGAGTCGGTATTTGAAAACAATTCTTGCACTGACTGAGTTTTACTTGGACTGCAAGGATGAAGGATTTGACAGATAATCTAGTATTTCTTTCCTGCTTAACATGCTGACACTATATCATTTGTACTGTGGCAAACCCCACTTATCTGGCGCTCCAAGGAGGAGGAAACAAACACTAAGCATCATTAGCAAGTACACGTGTCTAAAATCCTTTGAAATGAGTTGAGGAAAGGGCGTGTCCGTCATTCTACTTACCACAATGGAGTGGACTGCGCCTATCCTGGCACAGGCCAGCATTGTGTAAACCAGCTCCGGGATCATGGGAAGGTAAATAGACACCTTGTCTCCCTTTTTCACACCTTCATCAAAGACACAAATCACACACAGGTGGTTTTGATTAACTGTTTTCTGTCAAAATATTATTAGCTGTTTTAAAACCCTTATCCACCAAAAAACATCTACTGAGCAATTCATTTTTAAGTAGGATTGTTTTTCTCAAAACTTTTGGAACATTTTGGCATGAAGCCCTTTAGAATATACAGTATTATAGGTGATAGTCTACGGCTGAAGAACACCTCAGTTTCTCACCCATTTGCTTGAGGACATTAGCACAGCGGCAGACCTGGCTCAGCAGCTGGCGGTAGGTGATAACCGTGTGGTGGTCGGGTGAGTTCCCCTCCCTGGGAAGACATTGAGCCCATGAAAATCAATAGAAGAGCATCTACAATACAATACAATACAATACAATACAATACAATACAGCAACACATCGCCTGTCTCCGGTCCTAAGAGGCACCATGTGTATGTTACATGTTAGTTCACAGCCAGGGGAATAGAGGTTTGAGTTTTACTTTTTTATTTATTTCTTTTCTATCTATCTATCTATCTATCTATCTATCTATCTATCTATCTATCTATCTATCTATCTATCTATCTCTCTATCTCTCTATCTCTCTATCCACCCTGCACAAACATTGTTTCTTGCAACAGCGCTATCTCAAATAACATGAAGCAGGTCCCCGAGTTCACAGAGGAGATAACATGTTCCCGTTGTCAGTGGGTCTATATTGGGTTTGGATGCTTGTCAGGACAGAGTTTGAGAAACTGTGTGGCACAATGTTACGCAGGCCAGCAGACGCCATGGCAGCACAGCGGCACAAAACTCGCCTCTGGTGTGGGACAGGAGCCAAAGCAGTGCTGCAGCCTGACAGCACCGTTATCGTCAAACGGGGATTGGTGAAATACAGTGATACCAGTGATTAAACATGTTATTTCACAACAGCTAGTGATACAGTGTGCAAAAGAAAACAGTAGGAAATATCCGCCTACCAGATATTAACGCTGATAGCAAGATAACGCTTGTTTTGTCTGATACTTGCAGCTATGACAGACACAACATAACTCACAGGCATATAATGTTGTTACCACAAAGACTCATAAGGGCGTTTTCAAAATAAAATTACCTCTATTGCAAACTGAACTCTTTGTGCAGGAGTACTGCTTCATCTTTTGAGTTAATATTAAATCCCCAGATGCATGACCAGAATGTTTGTTGGAAACAGAAGAGGAGAAAAGCATTTCCTGCCAAAATCATCCCGCCCACTGAGACAGCAAATATGTTGTTAAATCCATTTGTAACGGAGCCTGTTGTGTCACTGACACTGAATAATGTTAAGAAACTGAATACGCACCACTCTCTCTCCAAATACAGAGGTTATTAACAAAAACAGTTAAAGGGAGACGCTTCAGACAGCGGGCCACCTTCATCAGCCTGCATGGAGACCTTCATCAGTTGTTCAGCAGCAAGATATGAATTGTATATGGAACCACATAGTCATGCTAAAACAAATCAAAGCAAGAGTACTAAAGTACACTGCCAGGCTCAGAGGAGAGGATTCGTTTCATGTTGAAGCCTTTAAATTGGTCGTTTGATAAGATTCTGGGACTGTGGGCGTCGTTGAAGAGGCGCAATCCTTTACATTTTGCTCTATTGTAATGGCACTGTGTAAAAACAATCCATGTCCTTTAGAGGAAACCCCTTAGGGTTGACTACTCACATCTCTCTCTGTGGGTGGCAATTAGACATCCTTTTGAAACGGCAAACATCAGTGGACGTCATGATATCAGCATGTATTATCTAGTAGCTACAAGTGATTCCTAGTGTTTGTACTGCAGGCAGTACCAGATAGGTGAGATCAAGGATGATATCGATGACAAATTCACTTTTAAATACTTCTTTGTGATGTCTCATTCTTCCAGCACTATTTCCCAATGTGGTAGAAGAAAGGTTGGCTGGCAGGGTGTGACCATAACTCATTAAATTGTCAGAAAACATGTCTGATCGAGATAAGCTGATAACTAAATACAGTTACCAATGCACTATACAGCTGAAGGACCTCACATGGTATGATGAAACACCATGACAAACACCAGATATTATATAAGTGCTTCTATGTGCCAACAACACAAGGAAACATGTTGTTGTCCGGCATGGACAGTTCAGTTGGAAGAGTATGAGACTCTCAGGGTCGTGGGTTCGATCCCCACATAGTGTCAGGTAAAAGCATCTGCTAAATGACTGTAATGTGATGGTTGATGCTTGTGCCCAGTATCATTGAACCTTGTCACCACTGAGCTGGCAGAAGTTTCTTATTTGCTAAGAACAAATATTTGCTCATATGCAGTAATGTGCAAAAGTCTTAAGCATCCTAGACTTTTCAATATAAACTTGGTTTATTTTGTTTTGTTTTCTGCAATAGTGTTTTACATTATTGCTCTTTGTAGTAAATTTTGTGTTATTTAGAAACTTTTCATTTCATTATCTTTGAAAGTATCTTTGCTTTACAGATATTTTTTTTTACATGTGCCTAAGACTTCTGCACAATACTGTACGAAACAAAAAACAACATAAAATAGAGCTTTTTATGATGACTGGCACAGGGTGTGAGGCTTTCAAAAGTCAAAACTTCAATGGGAAAATCATATGCTATAAGCTTAGTTCCAGTATACAACAAATCCAATTGGAGTCGACAATCTCTTCAGCTCCTACTGGGCCGTCCTGAGTGAAGGACTCCTGAATGCTCTAACAGAATCAGACTTTTACACTAAGAAAACCCTGTAAACTCTTGTTTGAGTTCTATTGTCCTGACCAGTATGATCCCACGATGTTGGCCCCAAAATGCAATTTCATTTTTTAATTTGTTGTTTGTGTTCTAGCAAAATTTTGGAACTGATCCTGTTGAATGTTCCCTCTGGATTGTGACAGGACGTTTGGACCATGAAAGTGTTGCAGCAATAGCACTGCATCATTCTGACTGAGGTTTGTTTTGGTGCACTGGTGTCTACATAGGGGGACACACCATTGAATGCCTCATATAGCTACAGGCAGTATTTCACAAGACCCTTGTTTTACCCTGGATGACGGTTGTGGCTTACCAGTAGTAGGCAACCCGTTCGCCAAGATTCTTCTCTCTCACATTTCTGTCAAGGACGTTGTAGCACATGTTGGTTTTGGCCCCTTCCATGCATTTGACATAAATGTTCCCTTTAGTCACATCAAAGTTATACTGCAGCATTGGTCCTGTTGCCGGCTTCTTCCAAAAGAAGTCATCAGCAACCTCTTTCCAGAAAGCTGGAACAGGGGGATAGTTTGTTTTTCAGTGTTGCAAACATCAGGCTGCTACAACAACATCAGACAGGTGTGCAGACAGGCAGGCAGACAGACAGACAAGGAGAAAGACGTACAGGCTACAGAGAGAGAGAGAGAAAGAGAGAGAGAGACTGCAAGAGAGGTTGAAATGCAGATCAATGCTGTAAGCAATGCACTAAAAATACAGATGTCTTTGACCTACCTTCTGGTTTCTCCAGAGACTTTCTGTACAGTGCCAGATAGGAGTTAAAATCAGGCACATGAGCATCCCTCTGCAGGTCATCGGGAGGGTAATACATTTTGTCCTCTATGTGCTGAGATCCAGGAACGACCATTGTGGAGGGAGAGATGCAGGCCGGCCTATATCATCTGAGGGTGAGACAGAAAATGGGTTAATGTGGAGCCCCTGCTGATCTGACTATATCCTCCTGGGGCAAGGTAAGAACACTGCAAGGCCTCACGCATTGGAGCAACACAGTTCCATATGTATAGAGGACCCACCTCTAATCCTTAAATTTCAGGCTCTTCCCGTCTGCTTAGTGCCAAGGCAGCCAATGGGCTTGCACGGTTCGGCACTCCCACTTTTTCATTGGTTGAGCTGTCCCTGGTCTGTTGATCATATTATTTTCCCTTGCAGGGAGGAGGAGGAGGAGGAGGAGGTGTGCAGCAGGATGAATGCAGGGGATTCACACACAGACGCAGGGAGGTTTGACAGGGAGGGAAATGTGAGCTGAAGAGGGAGAAAGCAAACAACATCCCGTTCACTGGCGTCCACAAGGCATTTTCACTGATAGTTTCTTATATTTGTTTATTACAGATAAGGAGTAACATTATATAGCTATAGCTTCTATGAGAGCCTTGGCTTCAATGATGTATTTAAAGAGTTCTTCATTAGAAATTATTATAATGCCACCAAATAGGAAATAACATAGTTGTATATGTTAATAATCAGTTTGAAAAGAAATATAAACCCCTTTCCCATTTCAAGAAATCAATTGTTCAGTACCAGTGATATATATGATATGATAATGATGATGATGATAATTACTGAAGCTATATTAGAACTAGAAAATGTTACATTTTCAGAAGAAAATGTGTGTGCCTGCTTCAGGTTGAAAATTTTTAATTAAAATTAAAAAGTTGAATGAATCGGAAAGATAATGTGTTAAGAAGTAGTAGTAGCAGAAGTTGTAGTTGTAGTAGTAGTATCAGTAGAAGTAGTAATAGAAATAGTAGCAGAAGTAGTAGCAGAAGTAGAAGAAGCAGAAATAGTAAAAGCAGAAGTACTCCAACTCCAAAAGTCGTTTTTCATAACAAACGTGCAACGTGAACTAGCTGTGATGTTACATAATTTAAGGCAAACGTCCAAATAGTCACTTGGAGCTCAAATTTCAATCTGGGCTCGATTGAGTTACGTCGCGACAGACGTTGCGTCACACGTCAGACCCTCTAAATCGAACGTGATAACGGTGTTGATGTCGGCCATTGCAGTCCCGTCCAAGTGGTAACACACCGTGACAAAATTCGCTCCAAGATGTTTTTGTCTCATGCCATTCGGTCTGCCGTGTTGCAAACGGTATGATTTTGATGTTCTTCTTCTATTGGGGTTACCGCTAGGAATATTTATATGCCACTTTACGTCAATTTAGAGACGAGTGTTATGACACCCTCACAAGGGCAAGCTGTGTAGGCCGCTAACGTTAGCACAGTAGCAAGCTAGCCTGCTTACCCTGCAGCTGTCAAACACTAAGGTGAATAATATGAATAAGCCCGGTAAAGAAAAGATCAAGGGAGACATGAGTACCAATGAGTTAGAATTATGGTATATCGTCCAATTATCCGACTAACTTTATCGCCTTCAACTTTAACTTAACCGTTAGAAAGACAATTAGCTAAAAATAGTGACTTAACGTTAGCTATGTGGAAATTTGAGAAATGCACACAACTTATTTTCATAACTTCAATATAAATACGCATCTGGCAGCTGTGATATGACTTTTTATCTTTTCTCATAGGTGAAGTCTAGAGTTAAGTCTGCTTTACCTTTTCATGTAGTCTGAAACACTTTCCAGTATCTCTATAATGGTAGACTGTGGAAATGTCTCCAGCAGCATGTCCTACTGATGGCCAGGCTCCTCAGATTATAGTGTTTCTAGTCCTGAGCAAGGCATGCCTTCCAAATGCTTCCCATTCTCATTACTTCACCCACAGGTTGTTAAATCGATGAAACATGCATTAGCCATCTTATGTTGTTTCATATTACAATCAATGAATTTTACACCTTGTTCAGCCCTTATACAAATAAATGAAAGTCAATGGCAATCAATTAATGCAATGCAATGGTGTGATTCTCATCATTATACCAGATCTTAACCTTCTTGTTTGTCTATGTGTTTTCAGGCTAGGCAGGTCAGGGGTCTGCATCGGTCTGCTGCACGTGCAGGAGCTGGGGGCATCTTTGTGGTAAGTGACTGTCTCCTGCCAAAAGACCAGAGAAGTGCATTTGGACACAGAGATGCCATTAGATGTCGCTTGTATCCAGGCTTGACTGTTGCATCTCCTCTGTGTGCACCTCAGAATTAGCCATCATTGTTGAATTACACATACGTTGCTAAAGTGAATCAGCAACTTATGGAAAATGATATAAGAATTAGATTAGTTATTGTGCTGTATTTTCTTATACGCTTCAGTCAGGACCTAAACTTCTTTGCTGCAATCTTTATTAAACAATCACTTTTTGTTCTTGTCGTGATCAAAACACTCACAATTAGGTGCAATATTGTCTACATCAGTATATATTTCTCTATGATTTTCTATTACAGACATCCATAGCTTCCTATCAGTACAGTCAGTCAGGCCCAACAAAGACCATGTGCATATTGTATACAAAAGACACCTATTTCCTAAAGTTGTATTAAAATTTTACATTATGTTTAATGTGACTTATCGGAGAAACCCACCAAGTTGAATTCCTTGTATGTGCAAACTTACTTGTCCAATAAAACAGATTCTGATACGTCTGTGTATAACGCAGGAATGTGTTGATTTGGTACCGTAGATATTAGTTGAAATAAATCCTCCAAATCTGCCAAAAGCTCCCAGTCTATCTAGTGAGTCAGCTTTGAGATAGCTTTTCATACTGTTGGAACAAAAACATCACATGTGATTTGTTCATGTAATGGAAACATGCCATGGTTACAGTCCCTTGATAGTAGTGATGTGTTTGATACGTCTTTGGGGGGAAAATATTGTTTGGCTGAATTGTCTTGTAAACTACGCTCCTTCAACCAGGAATGTCACTTTTTTTGTTGTGATCTTTAAACACAACGCCCTGAAATTTAAAGTAATAATTTTTTTTTGAAGAGGACACAAGTGATATTTCCTCCTCACAAGGGGGCAGTGTGTGCAGTGACTTATGCAACTTGCAATCTGTGGCAAGGCTTTTGTTCATGGTTGGATAGCTGTACCGGCCCCCCTGTGTGCTTACATATTGAGCTATTCATATTTTAGTAGATACAACTCATAAGCCTGCTGCTCCCACTTGAACATGATTGTTATGAAATTAAAATCACTCCATAAAAAACAGTTTATCTACTTTTTAAATTGTATTCTTTTTATAGGATTTAATATATATTGGCTGACAAATATTTTTTAAATTTGATTAAATAAGGATGTTTGCATTTGGTGGACGGGGATTAAATGTCCCTCAACATGATGCTCTTTCTGTTTCAGCACAGAGACACGCCTGACAATAACCCCGACACTCCTTTTGAATTCACCGAGGAGAACAAAAAGGTACGTGTGGCAGCTGAGTTGAGCAGTAAATATCTGAAGAGGTAATGTTTTTGCAGCAACATTGTTTTACCATTTTAAAATTGGCTGAAAATGTTGAAGCACAAAGGAGAAATGCAGTGATTGTCAGTTCTTAGTAACTCCACGTTGATGCTGAAATATTTTTTCCCTGTATTCTTTACATAGGATTTAATATATATTGGTTGACAAATATTTGAATTACACGTTTTTTTTTTTCTGTAGAGGATTGAGGCGATCATTTCAATGTACCCAGTTGGACACAAGCAAGCGGCCACCATCCCAGTGTTGGATTTAGCCCAGAGGCAGCATGGATGGCTCCCCATCTCAGTCATGAACAAGGTACAGTGATGCAGTTGTACCCGTTTGGAGCAGTTTGGCACCGGTTCTGGGAGTGGGTTTGCTCTGGAGTTAGTTCCCAGTATTAGTTCCAGTTCCAAGTTTAAAAATAGCTCTTATATGGACTCTAATATCATATTTGGACTAGTTGTGCTGTAATAGCCCTATTTGTGCTTTGTGTGAATATTAGGAATAGATGATGAGAGATGATTTTTTTTTTTTTGGCCTTACATTTTTGTATTGATGGGGAAATCACTGGCCGTCACTGCGGCGAAACAAAAGTGGTGAAATGCATGTATCCAAAAGTTTACCTGATACATGATGAAAGTTGAAAGTTGTCTAAGTAGAACGTGATTGAAGTGAACGGGGGTGCCAAAATAAACTAATGGCCCCATAAAGTCTATGCTGAGTGTCTTACGTGTTAACACACTGTACTCGGCACACATTGGAATTATGATGCTGCATATATAGTGCAGCTTTATGTACAATAGACAAATCAGCCAACCCTTCATGATGATTCCTGCCCATCATCACCTACCTTTGGGGCTGTTTTTTTCTATCAGGACAATTTATACTATTGTATTTACTCAATATTATTTTTCCTTTTATTTTTTTTACATCTTTATATTTTGAATTCCTTTTATTCTCAATTTCACGTAGCCTTACATGGTTGTCTTGTGGTGTCATTGAGTGCAATGAGTCACAGCTACTGTAACATCACAATTTCCCCTGGGATCCATAAAGTACTCAGTCTGTCTTAATAAGGTCAGTCGGTCTACATTTTTGGTACCGAACACCCAGAGAACTACATTTAAATGTACGCAATTGTGTTCCTCAAGGTGGCAGAGGTGCTGGAAATCCCTCCGATGAGAGTGTATGAAGTAGCGACGTTCTATACCATGTTCCTGCGTCAGCCGGTGGGAAAGTACTTTATACAGATCTGCACAACAACACCCTGCATGCTCTGCAATTCGGACAGTATCCTGGAGGCCATCCAAAACAAACTGGGTAAGAGAGCGACCGTTCGGTTCACAGCGAGACCCCAAAAAAAGAGATGAAAATGTTGATGAAAAGAGTATTTTATTGTGTATATTTGTGATAAACAGAGATCGGGGAAAAACATGTAAATATACAGTGTACTGTGTCAGTTAAGCCTAAGCAAATAACAACTGACGTATATGGCCTGCACTACAATTCGCCGAGCCATAGGGGCCCTGGCTGAACAAGGATACTGAACTATATACACAGAACTATATGGCCCACGCTATATTTTGCACTGTCATCTATTGCACACCCCTCCAGCAGCCATGGTTTCTTCCATTTTTTCTCCTATAGGAATTTTCTTGTTTTTCCTTGTCTAGAGCGCCTTAGGCTGGTGGTCCCAGGTTAGGCTACTTTAGGCAGATTACGTAGGCTTACTCTGTCCTCCTCTCTGTTAAATCCTTTCAGTCATCTTCTTCCTGTGACTCTGTTTTTATGTGGTTTTAATCTGATTATATTCTGTCGACATCTTATTTGTTTTAATTGATTGATAATTGATTAGCCTGACCTAGTTGAGTCCTTTGAGGCTTGTTTATGATAAAGGGCAGTATAAATAAATTTTACTTGACTTGAATAAGAAGTGCAAGTCTGGAGTGAGGCCAGGAGAATTTTACTGGCAAGACTTACAACCTACCTGTAACATCTAATAAAGCAAGCTCATAATCTGTTCTTTTAATCAAGCCGAATAGCGAGGTTGCACTTTTGTTATGATTCACATATTGCGTTACAACCGTGCAATGTCAGGTTGCGCTGCCTGTGTTACCAATATTGCTAGTTTCAGTAACCCAATCTGCTGCAAAGTAGATAAGGCTAAACATATAGCACGTCTTCGATTGTTTCTCCACAGGTATCAAGGCCGGAGAGACCACACCAGACAAGATGTTCACGCTAATAGAAGTGGAATGCTTGGGTGCCTGTGTGAATGCGCCAATGGTCCAGATCAATGACAACTATTATGTGAGTATTCAGTGCTTGACTCTTCTGTGCAGATGGCGTCCTCACAGAACATGATAAGCAAATTAACAAAATTAGGTTAAGCTTGAAATGCCTTTTGCAGTGACTGTCTGCAGAGAATACCCACACACACTTCAGGACTGCAGGGTGTGACCAAGCCAATACAACCAAACTAGTATTTGCTATTTAGGCATTCAAACTGGTATTTGCTAACTAGAATTAAACTGCAGCACACCAATGTATTAGCCCAAACAACCCAAAGCAGAAAATCACTGAAATAAATGCACTTCACTTTTGTGTGTTATATACACAGCCTACGCTCGTGTGGCTGGAATGTACTGAATGCAAAGTCAGAAACTGTAGAAAGTAAAAAATAATCTCTCTCAAATTGAAAAGGATTTTATGAGCATCATAACCAGCCCGAGGTTATGTAGAAAGCTTGCGTTTGGATTTCTGGTGAAACATTATCTGAAGCTAATTCTGCATTCAATTGCTGTTTCGAAATATCAAAATCACAAGTTGAGCGTACATGAATGACCCAATTAAGATAAATACTACAGGGAAAGTGACACCCCAAGTTGCCAAGATGTGATGTTCAGGGATGGAGAGCAAGGAAACCGTGTCAACAACTGACAGTAAAAGTGATGTATTATGTTATTGTTTGGCCTTCCATGTAAGTAATTAGTACTGACAAAAATATACATTGACTTTTGGCTAATGCATTCATTAAATCATCAATTGCATGCCCTGATGTGCATTTTCTCCTCTTGATTCTGCAGCACAAGCTAACTCTGTGCTGCTTGACATCTAAAAAAAAAACAACACCCACCAAAAGACTTCTTTTCTTACACGGTCTGTTTTGTTATTTCCGAACAAAAGCACTTCAATGTGTGCCAAGTTGTGTTAACGAACTTCGGAGGAGCACTTGAATGCAGCGTAAATGTAGCTGTGTAGGTGTCTTATGTCCAGTAACGTATCACTTTGGTTTAGTATTTGTGAATTCATTTCTAATACAGTGCATGTGCAGATTCACCTGTGGAAAAATAACGCACTATGTAATAATGGAGCCCTATTTTAGAGGTCAGCGTTGTCAGACAGGACAGTACATTCATCAATTGGTAATGTGTGCATGTGTCACAGAACACCTCTGCTTTGGTTGTCTGGGTTAGAATTCACTTAGTTGTTTGAGATAGTTTTAAACTCTGCAGCACCGACTATCTGGTATGAATAGGATGCGAACAGAAATGACTAGTAAAGCCTACTTCATTATGTTTTGTGGCACATGCTCTACGTTTATCCCACTGATGCAGGGCAATGACACGTTAGGTACAACAACATTAATTGCATGGACAACATATTGATTCGTTTGTGGAGCAGTCTTCGGACCAAAATAGTGGGAAAAGTTTCTATGGAGCCCTGCACTTCCTGTTATCCTTGACACGATTGTAAGGATGAAATTTGAAAGTGGTTCCTATTATTGTAGGAATGACAGGAAATGTTAACACTGCTTTCATATCACATCTGACAAGCTTGTTCGGCTATGATCGTGTTGCTTTGGTTTAGAGGGTCCACGTATTTTCTCCTTAACCTCCACCCTCTTTCCTTAGAGTTGAATGTAATTGGATGAGAAAGTCTTCATATAGGAGAGAGGATGTGTTAAACTACAAAGACTTTTCCAATAATCCAACTCATGAGACGTCTAGTAATGAAAAGCAGCCCTAAACTGGACTATAATATCCTGCTTTCTTTCCATTTCCAGGAGGACCTCGCTCCTAAGGACATTGAGGATATTATTGATGAACTCAAAGCAGGCAGAGTCCCACCACCAGGGCCCAGGTACAAAGAAATGCCCATTCTGATTCATCAATACATATGTCTGGTTCTTTAAAACCTCTTGGAAGAGTACACCTAAGTAACAAAAGAAGATTTTGTTGTTTAAACTAACCCTACAGCTTAGAATTTTCTGAAAAGTTCCTCTTATGTACAGTGGTTGCAATTGAATTTTCTTTTTTTTCTATAGGAATGGGCGTTTCTCCTGTGAGCCAGCGGGTGGATTGACTTCTCTGACAGAACCCCCTCCAGGACCAGGTTTTGGTGTAAGAGCGGACCTGTAAAGTCAGCTTTTGCAAAAGCAACCATCCCTAACCTGATATAATGGTTTAAGTTTAACAAAATGTGTAAATAAAATGTTCATGTACCTGTGCTCTAGGTGTCAGTGTGTCACTTTGTGAATAAAACTGTAGTGAAGCCCACAAGGAGACGGAGGCATTATTGTAAACAGAGCCTGCAGTTTTGATACAATTTCTAAATGGTAGCCTACGACAAGAAATGTGTTTTTCATGCATGCCTAATTGACACTGGACATGTTTCACAACCAGGATCCTGCACACAACTGTTCAAAATTGTGGTATGGATAACACTTGAATTACCAATATATCATACACCGACATGATATCATTGTACTGCAGAGGAAGGGAGGGCTGTGTCACACCATTCTCAATACCGTTTCAATGACAGCCCCGAACAGCCCCCGTCTTACAACTGCTGCTGTCATTTCCATCCCACCCTAGCGGCTTATTCATGTCTAGCCGGTGCCCCTCCCCCACTCCAGTTTCCTCTTGAGACGTCAAGCTTGTTCTGCAACATAATATTATGCACCATGGCGCATGCGCGCAGTGTCCACCATGATGCAAATGTCACTGCGCCACCAATTCAAAGCTGGCCGATACAATGAATTCGCAAGTTACTGGGGCAAACTAACGCCATCAGTTCGTTTAAATGTATGATTCAAGTATGTACACTTGTTCCCAAGCAGGGGAAGAGCTGCGTCTCTTGTTTCCCTCACCCGTGATCTTCGAGAAAGTTCCGACTGACCGCAACACAGCAGCGGAAAAGATGACGTCAAGTGCCCATTACTGCCCTGCTCCACCATTCCATTCAGCCCAAATTCATACGCTAAATACCCACCATCAGGTGATATACAAGTAACTATCCGATAAAATATTACAGAACCGATAGTATTCTTAAAGGCAAAGACGCAGTTTTACACATCGCATCGCTAAAATAAGAGTTAAATCGTGTGACACATACCCATCTATATCCAGCAGACGTAGACCTTATAAGCTCGGTGGGGCTCAGGCGACCACGTGACTCTCATCCGCCAATGAAAACGATGCTCGCATGTTTTGCTGGGCTTTTCTTGGAGACGACGGGCGACGAACGATTGGGATGTTTTCAAACCAGCGATAAACGTCACACAGCCGTAGGCTACGGTTAACGTCCAGTATTTAGGAAATAACAGTTTATATTGCGCAATATTCATCTATAGTCGAAACCGAATGAGTTGGCGGGAACATATAAATCAGTTTAAAGGTAAGCATAAAGCAAGGTTTGTTCTTTGATTGCCTCAGAATATAGGGGGAAAAATCCCAGTTAGCCATCTGGCTAGTTATACAGCGAACGAGCTAATGTTAGCTAGCTAACTTGACGTAAACTGCGTGCAAAAATGGAATGTTATGTGTTTGCGTGGGCTTGGTATAGTTCTGTGCCACGTGCGTTACACGCATTTGAGTACTTTCTCGTCAATAACTAAAACTACAACCTTTTCTGGATTTCATGACTCATTGCCTTTGAATAGAGAGTATAGAAAGCCATTAGGAATATGCGCGGCCAAATGTCGAGGGCGAAGCAGAGTGAACTGGGTAGCCTCAGTCAGCCAGCGAGGCTGTTGGCTTGCAGGCGCTGCTACTAAGAAGCTTGCTAGCTAGCTAGATTAGCCGCTGGGGAGGGGGAACGTTGTGAGGGCAGTAAGGGGTTGCAGTGGGCTTTTGTCTCGGGTTGTGTTGTTCTCGTGTGAATTATCGTAATTAAAACGTCTCACGATTTTTTAAAATGTACGGTATGTTGGCCATATGAGGCACGTAGTTACGTTATCCAGCAGAAAGCTCGGTGGAACGTTATTTTAGGACGTAATGTTAACGTTAGCTTGTTATGTTTGCAAACCATAGCCAAGTTGATGGGAGGTAACAGCTAGTGTTACATACAAAATTTTAGCGCTCAACAACACACATTGGTGGCTCTATTACAGGCACGCACGAAGCGCGCTACCGTGTGCTGGTTGGTGTTGTGTGTCAAGAAACGTTTGTTTACACCCAGTACAGTTGTATCTGTAACAACTTTAAAATGTGGTAAAGAATATGTAACGATAGCCACTACACACAAGGAGCTAGCCTAGCTTGCGCCTCCGAACCAGAGACTGTGTGACATATTGGGGGGTGTGTTGCTTGATACAAAAGCTGTCTGTTTTACATGGCCGACCGTCCAACAACCACTCTGAACCTCCAAAACGTCAGCCTACACATTCAAAATGCCATAAACTGAAGTGTAACGCTAGTTTATGCAGACTGCCTTCACTGCAAGTAAACATACTTTTCATACTATCGACGTCAGACAGACTAAAGGAGAGAAAACCTTCCATACTTCACTAGGAATAACAAATTGACCAGGCGTCACCTACGTAGATGTGATGATAGTTGTTCAACTATGTAAAACATTATTCTTATGCTTTTATGTTATTGTCAATTACTGCACTATCAATAATTTGTAAGGGAAGATGCTGTATGGTACCATGCAGTTGTATTGATTAGGACAGGAACATACAGGTAGACGAGGATTATGTGGAAAGTATGATCACTTTCTTTGCATAGTGTTATAAATGCACATTCATTTGTATTGTGTGGAATATACTGTATATCTTGTCACGCTTAGGAGGCATGAAATGGATGGCTGTGACTTGTATCCTAAGAATTAGTGGAGGCTATTTCTACAAATTTAAGGAGAGGTTGGGTTTCATTAGACATGCAGCAGCAATATCAGTTATCTGCAGAGTGGCAGGTGAATCCACAGGTTTCTGTCACTGTTTTTTATCAGTCACAGTGATTGTTAGAATTCAACAGATTGTCAGAATAAAAACAAAATGACCTGCCAAGTGGGTTGTGAAATTGACAGGCATCCACCAAAGCTTTCCAGCATCAAACTTAGTGCTTGATCATATCATACAAATGTAACAGTCTTAAGTAACATGCAGCTTTTTGCCAAGTAAAATGCTTAACATGGTATTTAACCCAACAACATAACAGCATTTAACAGCATTTTTTACTTGCAGTTTGCTCTCTTAACATCACTTTGTTATTACATACAAAATGTGAGTTATATGTAATACTTGGGTTATATTGTATATATCCTGGCAAAAGATTTGGCAAGTCAAGTTACTGTCTTGGCCCATTGTATAGCTGTCAGGTTGCCATTTAAATGTTATGGCATGACAATGCCATCTTTTATGATGAGAGCTTAACTTACATTACAGTACACCCTCTGCTGCATAATTGCAATTTCCCCTCAGGGACAATAGACATCTTATCTTAGCTTAACTTATTACATTAGTCATTTAGCAGACACTTTTATCCAAAGTGACTTACAATAAGTGCATTCAACATAGGTAGGCACGAGAACTACTAGTCACCAGAAATCGTAAGTGCATTTCCTTCCTAAACAAGCATTTAAGAGCAGAACCAGTGCTGAGGTAAAAGATCAATAAGTTATCTACCTACTTTTAAACAAATGAGACAAATAAGTAAATCGAATGAACAAGAGCTCAGACAAGTAAGTGAAGCAAATAAACAAGAGCTCAGACAAATAAGCAAGTGCTAAGAGGAAGGGTCAGGGTAGTGTTTCTTGAAGAGGTGGGTTTTCAGCCTGCGGCGAAAGATGGGCAGCGACTCTGCTGTCCTGACATCAGTGGGGAGTTCATTCCACCACCGTGGGGCGGGACAGAGAAGAGCCGTGACAAACAAAAACGGTATTAGTTGAAGGCTTGTCGGTAATGAGGCCACAGGCTAATTGTGGGCTATCGTAGTTTTCTCTCATCAGACGTTGGCCCAGGTATATCAAAGGTGTCAGCTGCTGCGGTTGATGTCATTAATTTGCACTACCTCTTTGTAGTTGTAATTGGTGGGATTGGCAAGCTACGTTGCCAATGTGCCCACATTATCAGATGCACCTGCTAGTGTTACTATGCATTCTTGTGTCCTCCATGACGCATTTAACAAAATATCCAAAGTAAAATTCCAAGACAAAGGAATGCTGGAAAGGATGCATAAAGAGCCCAGAAGTTTGGTGCCAACTGAGGATGCATTGGATGCTGAGTTGGCTGATGAGAACGAATGGGGAGCCCCAAGATTCAATGGGAGAACAATGCATCACTTCCAAACAGTGCTCAAGTCTTATGTACAGAGCTGGTTGAAACAGCTGGAAGAAGGAACACCTGTGGGTCTCGCGAGATGTCAAGCACACAGCCCATCTGAAACTGTAAAGATGAGTGCGCTGTGCTTGTTGTTGTTGGAGTTAGTTCCCCAAGACAACCTGGGAAAACTTTGAGCAGAAATCCTCCCAATCTCATGCCGAATGTAGATCTAGCCTCAATATGGCAATTAGTGGCAGACCACATCAGAATTAGATATGAAGCTACATATCTTACTTGCAAGGCAGGACATGATCGCCCGCCACCAGCCAAAAGCTGGTAATATTTGGATGTGGCTGATAAGTCAACCTTCTTCGACAGGTAATCGGCTACAGTATGCAGCTGTGTACGAATTCTGCGACAGTCACCGTGCCCCCAAGATAACAAGGCAAAGCGTTTCCTGTTGTTTGTTTGCTGGCTATTTATGTTCCTTGCTGTCTGAAGGACTGTATGCCATCAACCCAGGTAGTAGGCATCTTTATACACGGTCAGCTGAACTATTACTTTCACTCTACTTTGGTGAAGCATACGTTTGTTGTTTCAGAGTGTTGTTTCTCTCCAATCACCTAGAGTGACACGTCTGGACACAAATAATTCTCCTCATTTGCTGTCCTCATTTGTCAGATCTTAAAAACTAGATAGGCTAAGGTCGCGATGACAATTTGAAATCACCTGGGTGCAAGCCAGCCACAGTGCTCATATAAGTGCTGTGTGGCAGTGGAGAGGAAGGAAAAGAAATGCAGGCACACATTTATATAAGTACAGTTGTACAGCCACAGAAGTGTGGATTCTGATGTGATCCTATAAAAGTCTTTATTATGAGACCATAAAAAATGTTGAAATGACAAATGTAACCATATCCATAACCTTGATACAAGGACTGATAGCTGCAATATTAGTACAACTGAGCATGAGTGATTTTTTTTTTGAAGATTTAGATCTTATGTTTATATTGTGTTTATATTTTGTAAAGTAATACTTTGTAAAGTTAGCACAGAGAGGACTCATTTAACATGGGAAAACTATACCATGGTTACTGTAGCCTACTCAGCCAGGCTAACTGTAAGCCTCTTAGTTATTAGAGAGCTGGGTATTGACGAAGGTGCACTAAAGCAGGAACGAGGATGTAAAATCATATTTGGAACCGTGTGCTGTTTTAGTAGTTGAGTAATTTTTCCCAGTGATGGAGACATTTTTACTTTTGAGACCAGAGGGAGAGAAATGCATGAAAGAAATCGGCCATGTTAGTGATCGAGCGAGTCTAGATCTAAGTGCTGCTTTAAGCCAGTGTGCATTTTCGTGCATCATTTCAACAATGCTGAGGATTAAGAAGAGGAAATTTAGATGTGGCAGAGTAGGAAAGTGAACCTCGGAAATGGGCGGGGGTGGTAGGATACAAACTCAGATTAAAGGAATGGGGAAAGAAAACAACAAAAACCTTTTCTGAAGTATTAGGTCTATTCTCCTTTTGCAGTCTGGCAGATGTGATTCCACCTGAGAAGATGGACCAGCTCATATAATAATAGTTATAAAGAGTAAATGTTCTCAACTTACTGGATGTTGGACCCTTTTCATGTGAATCATGATAAGAATGAGTCAGTGTTGCTCTAATAGATGGTGCTCTTTGTGCTCAAGACCTTTCCCACGAAGGGCTTGGCCTGGCGGGCTATTACGTTTGGACTAATATTTTGCCTTCTGCTTCTACTCTTAACCTTATGTTGGTTGGTTCTTAGAAAAGTAAGTTGTTTCCTTCAGCATCTCATCATCACAGGCCTACTCTGATATTGAATTGTGGCAGGGTTAATGTCATGCGAGTAGTGCCCTTTTACTCCAACATGATGCTACAAATGCTGTTCCTCCTTTTTTGTTTTGAGTAATCACACCAGGTTTTTATCTTCAGGGAAACCCCCCAAAACGGTCAGAGTTTTGGTTTCATTCTTCTCTTCAGCAAGGTGAAGACCAGTACCTCTTCAACATTGTCAAATTACTCTCAGCGATCATCAAGGACCCAATAACCCAATAATAACCCAACATTGTTTGTTTTGGAAGCCTATGCCACTGAGTTGTGTACATCAGCCTATGGAAACGGTCTTATGAGAAACAGGCATGAAAAACATGGAGTTGGAGGCAAAAATCATCTCCTCCAATTCCAGACAGAGCTTAGATTGGCACTGTATGACTTTCCCCTTGAGTTCTAGAGGCTCGGCAAGCTTTTGTGCATTGCCGTTCAAACAAGCTTGTGAAAGCGTTGGTACCGTTCATGATATGAAGTGGCCAGAGGCCTATCTGCAGTTGGCTTTGGAGTATCTGCGTCTCTGAGAGGCCCAGCAAGTAACTGTGTGTGTGTGTGTAGAGAGGGTGGAGCCTACTGATTACACAACATGTGCTAGCCTCGCCAGCAGCAGAATGTGTGCAGAGTGTTGTTTTTGTTTGGTAGGTTGAGAGCAGTATCTTGGTGTGTAACGGCTGCGAGTCATGCTGATGTTGCCTTGATAACCAACCATGTGCTTTCTGAGAGTTGAAGATTCATGAACCTGTGACCTCCCACTGGTGTCAAATGCAGCATGATAACCCAAAGCAAGCACGTATGAGGAAGAAGAGCTAGGCTGTTTCATGATCTGCCAGCTGCTTGATTATTAATGGGATCTTGAACTTATTTTTTTATGAATGAGCAATTGGAAAGATGTGCGTGCGTTGATAGTTTAGCGGGGAAAAGACAATCTGACAATGGGCTTGAGGTTTGCATTCTTTGCTGGGCCACTTTTACTGATGCCAAAGAAAGCGGTCATATCCTGTTTACTCTGGCTCTTTCAATGACCATACGTTCGTGCGGAGCCGCCGACCATCCTGCTCCTAAATAAGTTGATGAGCATTTACTCACAGGACAATTGGTGTGTCAAGTCGGTGTTATTTATCTCCCTTGTATGTATGGAATTACATGTGCTATTACTCTAAGCTAGCACTCTGCAAACAGATTTTCAGAAAATGGGTCAAATTTCGTTAACTATTGACAGTAGTATGGTTTTAGTACTCTTGCTGCACAGTGCATATGGATGACTGTTTCCATTCCCACAGGTTTACAACCTGGGCTTAAAAAAAAACCCCAAGCTAATCTTTCAAGAGTTAATTTTTAAAATGAGTTGTCCACATTTTCAAAAAAAGTGACGCCAACTCTTACAAAATAATTACTTAGATGAAAGTAAAACTCAGTTTGAAAATGGAATTTAAGCTTGCTGCTCTTCAAGGACTGTTTCTTATAGATTTGGACTATTTAGTGGTGAATTTCATGCAAGTTATTTTTTTAAATGAGAATTTGGCCTTGTGAATATGAAGATTTAAAGAATGTGTTTACATACACTAGTAGTATTCCGGTCAGTATTGCTAGTCAAGGTTAAATTTGGGATGAGCTGTTTGTATGCCTCTGCACCTCCCAAATATCTTAGTATGTATAAATGAACAGAATACTCTGAATATTATCATGGAAACAGAATGTGAATGGGACAAGGTGTTTACATGCCTCAGTGTTGAAACACATCGACTCTGGAAAGTTGTCTGGGAATGGTTGTTGAGCTGTAGCCTCAATCTTTTAGCCCATGCAGGTCTACTACCGTTTTCTGCGTAGCACAACTGTAGCAAGAAGAAGACAAACTTAATGAGTGTAATTGATATTTAACTAAATTTGTTAATTTCACAGAATCGTCTGAGGCACGTGGTTATGCCAGCGTTGATACAAATAAAGCCTGGACTATTTCCAGCTAATACCCCTTTCACACAGCGGCCCGGGTTATTCCCGGGTCAGGCGTTGGTGTGAATGGGTCTACACGGGTTATCAGACCCGTCTCCGCGACCCAGCTCTCGACCTGGGAATAACCTGGGTCTTGTGTGGTGTGGTCTGACTGGTTGACGACCTGGGATAAACCCGGGAAAATAGTGTGGTCTGAATGGGTCCAATGCGGGAATGACCCGGGTGAAATCCCGGGATTTGTCTGTGTGAAAGGGGTATAAAAGAAAAGCAGTTCTAATGGTATTGTCTGTTCAGTAGCATGAGCACACACACACACATAATCAGTAACATCAAAGGCATATACTGTGGTCTTTGTAAATAAGCTCTTTGGTCAATGTACCATTGTACACCACAAGAACCTGTGTATCCTGTGACCTGTGTATCGCCAATTTTCGTTTGTTAGGGTGCATGTTGAAACATTAGCAGTGAGCCTACGGAGTATGTCCTGTAGACAGTATGACAGATATATTGGCATGTCAGGAGCCCCATGGTGGACACACCGGAGTGTTGCGCAACAGTTGGCTGATCAATGAGCTTATTTGCTCAGAAGTCTTGTGTACTCCTACTAGGTAGATGATGGAAGATGGCGATGTTGTGTATATACCTTACACTCTGGCCTATGCCTAGGCCAGCACCGTGGAGCTGTGGTTTGGCACAGCACGGAGAGCCATATGCAGAACCTATGATCGGATCACCATCTCGTCATGCCTAATAGGATATGACGGGTGTAGACGGAGTCGTGTCTTGAATGCCATAATGAAAAGTGACGCAACGTTTTACCCCCCACTTCAGATTGAGGCCTGCTAGTTGCTCGTGTGGAACCCAGTGGCTGAGGATCCCTTGTGTTTGTGACAACCTGGTAGCCACCAATGTAGTTTGCTTTAAGGTCCTAAGTGTCGGTGGCTTCTGCGACTCTGGAGACTCTGGAGACTCTGGAGGGATGGGTGAAGATGCAGCAATTAATCACTGTCACTATTAACCGTGCCTTAAAACATTTCAGTTTTCTAACCAGAAGCATTTTAGAAGCTCTGGTATTCTATGGTCATTGAATGCAGCCTTGTGTTGCATGAGATTGCGCCTGTCAAAACTTGGAGAGCAACGTCTAGCTTGATACAGTATGTTCGAGATCACCATCCATTCTTGCATGCTCAAGTCAAAGAAACTCAATTCAAGTTGAGTGAGTTAAGACTTGGGCTTTCAGTTTAACGTAAGCCAACATCATCAAAGCAGGAATGGGAGTATTGCAGCATCCATCAGTTACTTTACTTACATTTTAAAAAGCTCACCAGAACAGCCTGTAATCTTGTCAGCGTTTCTTCTCATGAAGCTATCTTCCAATTGTTGAAGTCGTTTGATATGATCACTTACTTCCTGTTTGCTCAGTTTATTGATTAAACGCTTTCTAAGTATAGGCTAGGTGTAAAGGAGATGTGGTCTTGTCACGTATGTTTTGTTACTGTTACTGTATTTCTCTTTCAAAAGGCAGCTAATGTGGTTTCTAAAAGGAAAGTACATACTTGCAGTACATATACTTCTGCACATTTTCTTTGCAGAAGATTTCTTCCAAAATAAATGTCAGGAAAAATACAATAAAAGCTTTAGTTAAAAATGCTCATGCAATTGTCCCCATCCTTTAGTGTTGTGAAATTACTGCACAATAATTGTTGATACTGTGATTTTTAAGTTATACCATCAAAATGTCAGCATCCCTAGGGGTAGCTTATATTTAAGGTGGGGAAAGCTAAATTTGAGCTTCAGTTCACCTGCTAGTTTCATTAATTCACCAGGTATAGATAGAGTAGATCTATGGATCGATGGTTCTCAACTCAAAATTGAAGTTTCGTTGGTGCAAGATGTCAATGTCCCACCTCATGATGTTGTCGGCCCATCCGTTGAAAATATGGCCTATACAAAAGACCTCAAACTCTCATCCTATTTTCTGTTACTTACGGTCGGGTATTTTCTTGACTTTCAATTCCAGTTTTGATTCTGTTTATCACTTTGATTCCATTTGACATTGAACGCCTTTTTATTTTCGTTATGACTGGAGCTCAGTACAATGTAGATTATATATATATATATATCAAGTTGGTCTAAAAATGATTCACATTTATCTTTTTCTAAGAATGTTCTTTCTCTTGGCTTTGTTTTAACACTTACAGGAGACAGAATTGATGTTTCTCCACAGAAACGTAATGAAATGAGCGTCTGTGTTCTGGCATACTGTCACCGCTGCCAGATCACCTTATTTTTCTTCTTCTGATTTTGAATTTGGTTTTCTATCTCCGTCTCTACCGTTGCTGCTGAACTGACGCTGTGGTTGAAATGTGTGACTGTGTGTAGAACTAGACGCACGCCTAGGTCCTAAACCTTGCCCTAATCC
>CABFOQ010051906.1:0-29559 GCA_900660455.1 Gephyroberyx darwinii
ACTGCGCCTCCCCCGAAAGCAGGGAAGCCGGCGTCTGGCCCACTCCTCCATGGACCACCCGCTCCTGGACGCTGACAGTTCAGAGGTGGTGAGGGAGGCTCGTCGTCATCGTCGGCTGTCCACTGGAAGCTGCTGTCACCGCCAGCGGTCTGAATGATGCTGCGGTGATGGCGATGTTCTCCCCCTGGAGAACCACGGCCTCTTCCCTGTCTGTCGAGCCCCACATCGGGCGCCGATGTAGCATTGCTCACTACTACCGGGGCTGCGTCAGACAGAGACAGTCAGGTTCTCACACTGACACTGTGACACTCTTCCCTTCACACATGCACACACAGGTTAAAAGGCGTCTCGCTGCAATCGGCCCTAATTGGCCGCAGCCGGTGCTGGATCCAGGGAGAGTCAGTCCACTGACTCAACTCTTTCATGGATCCAGCCTATGACTCACCCACACCCTCCCCCTAGTCTGCCACAACGTGTCTGCTGTGCTTCATGCTCACCGCCACTGGGATGACGGTGCAACAGTGAGAGCAGTCTCTCATGTGCAGCAGTTATAACTCTTGATGTCTTTGGGGTAGAGCCCATTACCTGTCTCTACTAGGCGCTATGTTACAAACAGTGTCAGGACCTTGACATCAGTAGAGTGAGATTCTTTGTAGACACAGGCCTCTGCCCATCTGGAAGAGAAAGGGTCCATGAGTCAAAAGAAGCAAACCATACACTGAGTGGGGAAAGCTCATATCCGGGTTAGCAGTACTGTACCAAATTAGTCTGCAAAGACAGTTGCCTGTGTGCTTCTGATGGCAGGGGTTGATAAATCCCATACCACACCATACCACCCTACGGGCAATGGCCAGGCAGAGTGCTTCAATCTCACTCTGGGTTGTATGATCCGGGTTCTACCTCCATGCTCCAAGGTAAAATGGAATGGATGTTGAACACACTAATTTTTGCTTACAACTGCACAGTCCATGAAACCACAGGGTTCCTACCCTTCTTTCTGATGTTTGGCCGCACCCCTCGACTGCCTGTTGACATCATGTTTGAGTGTCCTCTTAGATGATGATATGGCGGATGTAGATAAGTATGTTCAGTCTTTGGGGAAGATCTGAGGGAGTGACACTGGCAATGACACTGGCTCAGAAACACACTTGAGAAGCAGCAGTCCAGGCAAGCTGATGCATACAACCACAGGATGAAAGGCCATTCTATTGAAAAAGGAGTTTTGCTTGCAAATCAAGGGCAACCAGGCAAAAAGAAACTAGCTGACAGCTGGCAAAGCACTGTGTATGTAGTTTTCAGTACAAACAGCGCATTGAACCCATATGGTATCTGTCACCCTGTTACAGGCCAGATTAAAACTTCACAGGAATCTGATTATGCCCGTCAATTTTTTGCCTTTGACTTCATGGGAGGAATCTGACCATGAGGTTGAGTTTTCTGTTTCCAGCATTGGTCAGAGGCATGAGATGATAGAAGAATAAAGCCAGGTGGAACAGAGTGATGACAGGACCGTTTGGTGGGTCTCTGACCTCTCTGAGTCTCACGTGGCTGATGCAGAGGGTGATGATGATGAGATTTTCCTGTGGAGAATGATGCGGATGATATGGGAAATGTCTGTGGATGATGACAGGATGATGAGGGAAAGGGTACCTAATAGTGGAATGGATGAGAGGAATGGACCTGGTGTGTTGGATTATGTGAAAATGGGATCAGAGGATTCATACTCGGTAATAGTCAGGAAACCAGTCAATCATCTGATCACCATGGATGTACTAACCTCAGATGTGCCTCCACATACTGAGCCTATGTCTGTGAGTGAGCCAGAGTCTCACACCACCACCACTGTGCTGCCACTGTGGATGTAGGTTTATTGAGGATGCACTCACACTAGGCCATCTGTACCCGGGCCCGCTTGAAGAGGTGTGCTCCGGCACGGTTCACTTGGTTTCGGGCTAGTGTGATCGCTAATCATGCCGGAGCACGGATCCCGAACATGTCAATGATGCGACTGTCCCATAAAATCGATGATTTACGTGAATTGTAGTCGGGAGTAAAGCCGCAAATTCCTCCGTCAACGTCAGCTGCCTCTGTAAAAATCTTCTGATACGTGCAGCACAATTAACTGAAAATCGCTGCGTTGCATAATCGATAAATCTATACGCATGTGAGAGGGCTGTGTGTCACCACACCCAAAGCGACTCCAAATAAGCCACAAAGTAAAATTTTGAACTCCACTGTGCTGTGCAAAAGCACTTTCCTTCAACACAAGAAGTTGTATGTGATGACGTAAACGTGCCCGGGCACGGAACGTTTAAGCGCAGTGTGAGCACAGGCCAGCGGGGGAGTGGGGAGGGGGGGCAATCGTGCTCCGGCACGGTTCAAGCCAACCGGGCCTAGTGTGAGTGCGCCCTGAGTCATGTTTTTTCCTCTTTGTTTTTGTATAGGACTGATGTGGGCCCTGTTCATAATCTAGTGTAAAACAGTGGGGGTGGATGTCGCAGAGAAATGTTGTTGCACTAGATTATAACTTTTACTGTAAAATCTAATAGCAGGCATGCAGAGGTCTTTTATTTTGAAGAGCAGAGTAAACTAGAAAGTACATTTCCTGTAGAAAATGTGAAGTGGGCTAGCTTTTTGCAGCTGGAAGTATTGCTTACGCATCTCTGTAGTTACTAAGGTGTTGCTATGTGTTTACTAGGGTGTCCTGGATCAGGGTTCCCATCCACCGGGCCACCTATTACCGGGCCTTGCAAACGCCGGCTGTGCAAACCCCAGATTATATTAGATTAGATTATAAACAAGGACCTTTACTGTGAAATCTAATAGCAGGCATGCAGAGGTATTTTATTTTGATGAGCAGAGTAAACTAAATTGAACATAAACCACCAAAAACACTTCCTGTTTTTGCTTTTATATTTTTGACATGTATTATTATTTCTTATAATCAAATGTGGTTTCTTTATTAATTTTACATCAAGATAAATGAATGCTTTGAAAAGTGAATATTTTGTGTAAGAAAGAAAATGTTTTGGTATCCACATTCATGTTAGGTTGAAACTCCTGACAATTTTGCTTCCTCTCTTGTGTTGGATTTCAAAGAGCAGGTATGCGTTTCTCTGCACTGCTTATTTTCATTTTAATTACTATTTAAATGGGCAAGGCAACTTTTATTTATACAGCACATTTCATACACAATTATATTTTCAAAAAGAAAAGCTTCACACTGAGGGACTAAACCCCTACTGAGTTAGACACAATACAATAATAATGAAACACAGCTCATGTAACTGGTGGGACTCTAACCCACCCAATGTACTTCACATAAAAACACATTCAGACATGTGCAAATGCAATACAACAGGTTTAGACTGATGGTTTAAAAGCACCAGGCTAAAAGCAATAAATAAATAGGGGTGGTTAAGTGTTAAGTCAGAGAGAACAAGAATGTTTTGAGCCTACTATTAAAAGAGGTGAGGTTGCCCCAACTCTCACCTCACATCTCAGGTCATCTGGAAGTTTATTCCAGCAGCATGGAGTGTAGTAACTAAAAGCATTTTCGCCAGACTTGTTTTTCACCTTGGGGACAACTAGCAGACCAGTCCCAGATAACCTGAGAGGTCTGGATGGCTTATATCCTCAAAGCAAGTCAGAGATGTACTTTGGAGCTAAGCCATTTTGTGCTTTATAGACAAGCAGCAGGATTTTAAAATCAATTCTGTCACACTAGAAGCCAGTGTAGTGATCTAAGAACTGATGTAATGTGTTGTGCTTTCTTGGTCTTTGTCAGAACTCTGGCAGCAGCATCCTAAATAAGCTGTAGCCGCCCCAGTGATTTTTTTTGTGGAGATTGGAAAAAAGACCATTGTAGTAGTCTAGCCTACTGGTAATAAAACCATGTTACCAGTTTTTCTAAGTCAATAGTTTTTTTAAGTTTCTAATTAGGTCTTTTAATTTTGTTATAGTTCTAAGATGGTAAAAAGCTGATCTTGTAATGCCATTCATGTGGCTGTTAAAAGTTAGATCAGAATCCACAATAACACCAAGATTCTTAGCTTAGTTTTTACTTTTCAGAGACACAGAATCAAGGTGAGCCCTGATTTTATGTGTCTTGTCATTGTTGCTGACCATAATTACTTCAGTTTTATTTTTATTTAGCTGAAGGAAATTTTGGCACATCCAGTCATTTATTTGCTCAATGCACTGAATCAGAGAATCTACAGGTCCAAACTCACCAGTAGAAAGAGATCTATAGAGCTGAGTGTCATCTGCATAATTGTGGTAGTGAATGTTATGTTTTTGTATGATGTGGCCTAGTGGGTGCATACATAGATTAAATAAGAGAGGGCCAAGGATTGACCCCTGTGGAACTCCACATGACATATTGATACTTCCAGATATGAAATTACCAATAGAGACATAGTAGTCCTTGTCTTGTGGGTAGGTCAATTCAAGACCAGTCCAGAGAGTCTAACCCAATTTTCTAAATTAAGTAGTTATTGAGTTGGTGAAAGACAATTGTTTCTAGGATTTTACTAATTAAAGGGAGATTGGAAGTTTTTGCAAGTTTTTTTTTAACAGAGGCTTAATAACAGCAGTTTTCAAGGTATTTGGGAAGACACCAGATAGAAGAGAGTTGTTAACAATTTGCAATGCCATCAATAGCGTTCATAATTTTACAATTAAAGCTTTTTACCAGTTTATTAATAGTAGGTGCAGTGAGCATTGGTCACATAGATATTTCTTACATAAAAGTTGCAGCAGTAAAATCACTGATATAGCTTTTTTAACGTTTTTTGTCCTGACTTGCAGTTCCAGATTTATGGATATGTCAAAGAAAACACAGAAATGATCAGATATGGCAACTTCAGTGATATTTAGACCCCTAGTGATAATCAAGTCCAGAGTATGCCCCCAATTGTGGGTGGGCCCCAAAACATGCTAAGAAAGTCCTAAAGCCTTAGCATGCTATTTGGCATGGATGTCATTGAGATTGTCAATGTGGATATTGAAATCACCTGATATAACTAGACAGTCAAAGTCTGTGGAGATTTTGGATAGTAGTCCAACAAAGTCATCAAAAAAATTGTCAGGCCATTTTGGTGGTCTATTTACAATCAAACGTAAAACTTGAGGAGTGCATTTCAAAGTAGTAGCAAGGTATTCAAAAGATGTAAAATTCCCAAATAATACCTGTTTGCACTGAAACACATCAGAAGATAGAGGTGTAACACCACCGCTTCCTGTCAATTTCAATATCAAATTTGGAGGTGTAGATTCAATAAGAACAGCCATTCTGCTATTTTTATCTAACCATGTTTCAGTTAAAAACATCAAATCAGGTTTATGTGTGTTAATTAGGTCTTGATCAAAAGAGATTTGTTAGCCAAGCTTTATAGTTTTTGTATCAGTATTTTGATAATATTCAGTATTAAGTGGTGAGCTGACGAGGGACAACTGTCAAGATTTGATTTATTTATGGTGCAGTAGGACAGTTAGGGGAACTAGTGTAACAGAGACAGGGACCCTGGGGGTATCAGTCGTATCAGTCATCTGTAGTTTGGGCAGTGGGACGATTGTTCTTGTCAATAGAGGAGGTATGGCTGCTAAGCAGTGGAGTGGTCTGTTGGTGGCTACTATGCAGCATGCTCACTGCACTCACTGAAGCAGAGGAGGAGGGAGGCTGGGGGTGCACAGCTTGTTGGTAACAGATGGATGGTAGATGTTGTATAGCAGGTTTGCACCAAAACATTTGTGTCCCGTGACCAAATTGTCAATAAAATTCAGACTGTAGGTAGCACAATTCGAGGAGAGCGAGCTGTGCAGAATCAGCAGTCTGCTGAAACGCTCTATCCCACGGCCTATTGTGGGGAGCTTGCCTGAGATATGCACTTCGGCAGAGGATTTACTGAATATTTTAAATAGTAGGACGAAATCCTTGTTTAATTCTTCCAACTGCTGCTTGGAAATGTCATTAGTACCTACATGAGCAATAATTTTGTCGACAGTAGGGTGTTTCGATAGAATGTGAGGGACACTTTCGATTATGACATGAACCGTGGCACCAGGAAAACAGTACATTTTTTCCCATCTTACTCTTTACATCTCTGATAACTGAGTCCCCCAAGAGTTTTTGGCACAGGTGTCTGTTGAGATGGATGAGTTGCCTCATAAATAACCTGCTTGTCAGTGCACACTGAAGGAGTCTGCCAGCCTGTTCTGTGGCTCTGCTGCTCCTTACACGGGGGAGGCTGTGGGAGAGTGCAGTGCTGTACTGGAGATAAAGGCCTCTGTAGCTCTGCGAGTGACTCAAATCTATTTTTGTTTTCCAGCTGGAAAAGCTGTGGCAGGGGGAGAACCTTGGCTGTTTTTTTCCCCTGACAACATTCCATACTTCTGTGTTTGAAATCCCGGGAGTCGAGCAAGCCAGCCAAGCCAAGTCTTTAGGTTTAGCACCTAGCAAAGGCCAATGTTCTTCTTCAGATGTTTGTCTGACTTTAGGTTTAGCATCTAACATTAGCATAGTCCCGGAGTCTTCTTCAGGACCTTTCATTAACATCTGGTTGGAGCCAGGGTGTGGCCAGGGTCTCTGTGTTTGGAATCCAGGGAATAGTTTCATCAATTGGGTCGAGTCAAGGAGTTGTTCATTGTCCTTAATCTGATATAGTACCTTCAAGCTCCTTCAAGCTCAGCAATCCTTGTGTTAGGCAAAGGCGGGCAGTATGCTACAGACACACCGAATGCCAACTATTGCAAATAACTACCTTTCTCCTGGGCTTCAGTTGGTGCTGAAGCAGGTCTTAGTCTTAGTAGTAGTAGTGGTAGCATTAGCATTAGCATTTGTAGCAGCAGTGTCCTTGGAAGGATATAGTATTTTGTGTTTACCATCATGGGTATTTGAACTTTTTGTAATTAGTTCTTGATTTAGAGCTGCAGTTCTTGCAAGCGTTTAGTTTAATGCACAATCATGTGCTGCTGCATAGCTTGCTAGTACGAGGATGCACTGTTTACACCATGCCAGTCATTTAGCTGCATTGTTGTATGGGGCACAGAGCATTTGCAAAGCATTCTGAGAGAGAGCCTGCTTATTCACCTTTATTATTTGCTCCATTATTACAGAGGTGGGCCTTAATAAAGCATCTAAAAGAGACCCAGTGTGTGTCATCAATAACACACAACACAACACAGAAAAAGAGCCACTATGCAAATTAACTTTCTTGGGTAAGACATTCTCAAATGTAATTGTTACAGATAAATTCTGTCTTCATTCCTTGTCTGTAAGTATCGCTTAGCTGTCATTACACAACCTGTGTTATGATGGACCACAGACAATGAAACACCTGAAATGACTGAACCTGGCAAATTGAATTTTGGCAATTTCTTTAGAAAGTTTCAAAGGCTGGAGTGTCCTCCTTCTGTCTTACTAACCATGATCATCACGTCCCATTGGTTTTGTTCTCCCGCATTTCTAGGATAATTGCAAGACTTATAACCTATCACCTGATTCCAATCTGTTTCCTGCACTTTCTACCTCTCGTTCTTCTTAACCAGGGTCCACTCCATGTCATCATCCCCATCTGTACTATCAATCTGGTCTGACTCTGTATCCTCCAAGGTTGAGGACAAAGAAACCTCCAGACAACCTCTTGTTTGACCTATGGCCCTCTGGAAGACACTGATGCAATGCTGCATCACCCTCCACCATAACAGATGGTGAATGGAGCAACAGACTGACTGAACCCTGCTAATCAGCAGTCTGCATTAGCATTAGATAATAATAATAATAATAATGTGCACATTGACACTGAAATGGCTATCTATCAACCAAGTTATATTTTGCAGATCTGTCATTTATGCACCCTTTTGCTTATCCTAGTCCTAATAGCTTCTTTGTGACCCAGTCAGAACAGTCAGGAACCTACTGGTTGAGAAATACTGATTTAACTGGATTTAGTTGGTGATAGTGGAGTGGCTTTTTCTTTGGGTCATTTTTAATTAAGCTTCATTTTGATACAACTATAACATTAGATAGACTGATTCTTTACATTCAGCGATATTTTTTTGAGGCAGAGTTTGAAGGTAATTCAAACAAAATATGGTAAATACCATGAATTGTGTAGCTTCACCAAAAGATATGAATGGGACCAGCGGTAGTGTCTTATGTTGTATTATATTACTGCACACATTACCGGTACACATTATTGATCACATTAAGTTTTACCCACCTGCATGTCCACTCTTACACTAATACAGAACAGGGATAATACAATATGATGAACATATTGGACTTCATGTCATTATTCATACTTATATAACATACTTTTTACTATCTAAACGTTTTTGTGTTACCAGAAAAAACACTTTCCTTTGGGGAATTTCAGGAACCAGGATTACCCAGCCAGTTAACATTAATTGTAAACATTATTATTCAATCTATATTAAAGTGGTAATCTTAATGCAAGATCACAAGAACAAAATCCAAGCTTGATGTGAAAAACTATTTTAAATATCAACAATCAAATTTAATTCCTTTTCATAGTAGCGGTTGGTATCAACAAGTGAATTGAAAACAATTTGAAAAATGATCATGACTAGTAGTTCTCTTACCGACCTATGTTGAATGCACTTATTGTACGTCGCTTTGGATAAAAGCGTCTGCTAAATGACTGTAATGTAATGTAATGTAATTTTTTTGGACCCATAGATTTTTTTATTTTATGTTATATAATGAGTTACACCATCAAATGACTATTGATTAAGATTTAAAAGATTTACATATTCACTCACTCCACACAGATCCAAGAAAAGTTCTTAGTTTACTTTGTCAAAAAGTAAAAAATAAAAATAAAAAAAAGTAGCATGGTAATCAAAATAGCTTGAAAATGTAAAGGAAACTTAAAATGGAACAGTTAAGAGTGACATACATTTTCATAGCATGCAGGTGGTGTCTAACTGTTCAGGTGAACTACACAGTCATAAACTTCGGTTTATATGTAATTTTCAGACTTATCTAGTTAAATGAGCCTTGAGATATCAATTCAAGCGTCTCTGCATGGTAAACGTACAGCAAGGTCCCTTGAGCCTGGCTGGTTTACAGAGAACCTCAAAGGCACGATGAAAGCCCATAGGGTTTATGTTATTTTCATCTTTCTGCTGTCTTTAGCCCTAGGACTGGTTGATGCAGGTAAGATAAATAAAAAATTTTAAGTTTATAATGAAATGATGGTCTTCCCATTCTGATATGCTGATGTTTCAGCGTCTCTCCTCATATGTGGCATCTATCAGTGAAGCCTCATATGGTTAGATGGGGAGACATTCCTATTAAATACATTTGATAATTGAAATGAATCACATTGTAGTTTATTTTATAAATAATTACTGACCCGACCAAGTAATAATGAAAAACAAGAGGTTAGCCTTATACATGAAATTTGTAGCAAATAATTTTACTATTTCTTGATTCATTACTCATTTGAAAGATCCAAAAAGGAAAAAAAAGGAGTCACATCTTATTTATGAATGAAATAATCTTAATCAGTGAAAATGTTAGATTAGCAGTGAAATGACCAACATTACCCTTGTTTTGACATACATAGATCGATTGTGCATAGTTATGATTATTATTAAACTAATTATTATCTTATGATTCCATTTTATACTAACTGCCATATAGCCTATTAGCATTACACATTTGGTTTTATTTGCACCATTTTCTCATTATAGATGGGAATATCCAGAGAGTGGGAGCAGGAAAAAGGTGAGACATCACATGCTGCAATTAAGTACCTTGTTTTTATGTGATGAACATGATGTGGCAATTTACACTATAATAGATGATGACAGCTGATAACTTATGTTCTTGAGCCGTAAAATGAATTTTGCCATGCACAGCAAACTTGTGTTAATTTAACTCAGTGTAAAAATCAACACTATGCCAGTGTTTTTATAAATCCACACCCAGTTAATTTAACACTTTTGATAATTTGATAGTCAATGTGAGCTTTTGATCTACCTGCTTATGGTTAATTTATTTATATACAGGCCACATCCTGAAACAGAGCTTGTCCTCTTCCCAACCCGTCCTGATCTTGGAGATGATGGAGTGTATGCACCTGGTCCTTACAAATACACAAAGTCCAAACTCATATGTGCAATGAATACTAGTGCAGACCTACAGTTTACAAAATCTCCAATTACATTCAAATTACAGAAGAAGTTGTATGAGAGAAGCAATGATAGCCAGTACATCAGATTTAATCACTGTGATGCAGGTTTTGAAGTCATGTTTTCCTTGATTCAGACATTAGCTGCTTGTTTTAGACATATTGCCATTGGTCTCCCAGGACTTGTTTCAGCGATCATACATTTGTGTGCTGGTCTGTTTAAGGTAGCCTTGCCAATTTTTTTGACTCATTCAGATGATTTTAGATTTAGTCATCATGACAGGGCGTTTAAGGCAGGGATTATGCCCTACCAGCATAATATGACCCTGTGGGGGAGTGAAATGAAATGCAACCACCAGAGTATAGTGATCATGGAGGAAGATCCTGTGGTAATTCAGTCAGCCACTTATCTTTTTGAGAGGAATCCTACTGTATCAACTCTACTAATGTACCAAAAAGGAGTGCTTCATACTCTCGGAGGCATCCCTTACCATTTGACTAGAAATCACTGTGTGATACTGGTTGGCCATGGCAGCAAGGGCAGCAATGGGGTAGCCCAGCTAGCAGGTTATGGGCCAGAGGAACTTGCCAGGGCTGTGTCAGCCATAAAGACTGCAAACAGTTACCTTCACACTATTAGCCTCATCAGCTGCAATCTTGGAAGTAACCTTCATTTTGTGAGGCGGCTGCTACAAGCACTCAGATCTTTCAATGTGGAGACTAAGCTGCACCTACACAACTCGTTTCTCTCTGTTAGCCCCGATGGGGAGATAATGACTAAAGACGATGGAGTCTGGAGGTACCATGACCACAGCAGTAGAGTCTTTGCTGAACTCGACAGTAGTGGTAACCTGTTGACAACAGTGGAACTTGGCCGAAGAGGACAGGTGTTTCCAGACTATCAAGGAAATGATTTGTATTTTCAGACTTTGGAGTGGCCGAGTCAACCTCAAATGTTTGTCCCGGAGCAACTGCGCAAGAAGTATACATCAATTGACTGCCTAGAGGGGCTGACTTGGAGTTTGTTTTTTGAGGAGAATGAAAGAAGACGAGCTCCTGATTACGTCCCAGAGCACCTGAAGGCAATTTGGCTTACAGAGCCATGGACAAAAGCGGAAGACATTGTCTTCAAGCATATCACCAACATTCTGGATCTACTTGTGGAGATCCGGTACAATGCAAGAGAGGAAGCTGTGTCAGACCTTTACTATGTTCTGAATGACTGCATTTACAAAGTGCAGAGGATAAATTTCAATGTCACTTTTGTGGGCAAGTTCATGGACCCCAACAATCGAATTGAAGTTGAAGATTTCCTCAATAGTTTCAATGACCAGAAGGATCTCTCCTCCCTCCAAGAGCTGAGACAGGGTCTCAAGGCATTGAAATTCAATAACTTCTGTCGCCAGACATTCCAATTGCGGCAGTGCACCTACAATTGTGAACGTTGGGGTCACTATTTCATGGCAGCGGTGTTTTCCGCATCGGTGCGCAACTTCCGAACCTTCTCTCTCTTTCTCATGAGTGTCATAGCCTGTGAAGTAGGCCGCTTACAGGGCACTGATAGCTCCCTCTGCACAGCCTTTGCTGGAGATGACCACCCTATGGCGACTGACGACCCCTGGCCTGGACCTCCAAGACGAGGATTCTACGGCTGCACTGTTGACAATTTGGAGATGGCAAAACAAGAGCGACTGGTTTGGTTGGATCAAGTTGTTGCAAAGGAAAATGCCCTCTATATCAAATCTAAGCAGATGATGAATGATGTCGACCATGATCAACAGACAGAGCTTGACATCTTTGGGAGGGTCAAGGTCATGAATAAGTATGTGTTCTCATCTTACCTTGAATTCTTTCGAGGCACAACTGAGGGAAAGAAACTCAAAAGAGGATGCATCACCTCTCCCCAGGAGAATTCAAATTCATAATGTTGTGGTGAGGTGAACCTCACTGAATGTAACACTTTTCACTGTATGTTATTATTGGTTTCAGTATTTTTTGAACCAAAAAGACACAGAGTAGAATCATAAACTAATGTATTAGCCCAACCATTCTGAGACATATTGCAAATAAGTGCTGTTTGGTCTTGATTCAACTGGTTCTACTTGCTGGGACATATGCAAATTCCTGAAATGGCATTTATAGCTAGAAGAATGCAAATGTACTGTGATAAGTGTTGGATTAGATAAGAACAGTCTAGAAAACATTTGCACAATGTTAATTTTACAGATTAATTTTACAACAAACTGACATTTTCATGTGAAATACTTTTCCCTCGTGAGAAAAGGTTTTCGATTCATGAAATATCAGCCTACCCCAAAATAAATTCTCATAATTAAGTGATGGTTGTGATATATTTATGTTTATTACATGTTATTTTTTCTTATGGTGTGTCAATGGCCAGAATACAAAGAATTCCAAAATATAAATACATAGTAATTGCAATACCACAGGGGGTAATACATTGCTAATAGAAACATGATACAGGGACTCTGAAGCACATACTAGTATACTGGATTTTGTTGTCTCATTATCGGATTTGGCCAGACACAAATGCAATGTCAGATATAAAGACATTCAAAAAGCATCAAAACTGCACTTATGTTGTTTTCTGATACACATTAAGTCAAAAAGAAAGTGTAGATTAGTGTCTGTTAAAATATATTTTTAAAAAACAAAGGCGGGTTTTAACACCGTGTACATCAATGTGGAAATCGATTCTGCTGACACTGAGCAAATACTGAAAACTTGTGCTGAAATGCTATTGTAGCATTAATCTACAGTTTGGGTCAATTCTGCTTCGAGTCAAACCACCATAAATGTAAACTGAAATTAAAGCAAATACAAAAGCAAAGCAATTCTATTCAAATATTTTTAAATGTACTGAAAGGGAAACTATGGTTATCACCTCCTGAATATTTTTGAATAGGAGTGATTCTGGACCCAACTCTGTGTCGAATTTAGAGATTATTATTGAGACAAAACTGAAATTAATGAAGGGATAGGACTATGCTAGTTGTTAGTTTCCAGCAGCCTATTGCACCAGCTGAACATACATTGGATTGCCAGTTAGAGTGTAAAGCATATCTTAACGTCAAACTAGCTTTACACTAATGCTGTTTAGCTGCACCATGGAGACATAAGGTACATCTTAACTAACACTGTCGTTGACATGTTCACCTTCTGTGGCCAATTATGCGCGAACCAAAATCAATGTATAGCATTCCAATTCAATTAACTGTGGCCGGAGATAATATTAGCTAACTTACACAATAGCGAGAGAAAACGAGGAGAAACCTAGTTGGTTTAACATCACCAAATGTCAACAAACAGGTATGTTAATGTAGTACAAAGTATTAGGATTAATCTGTTGTTAGTCTCCCATACCCACTACAACCACAGGCATAAATTCATGTATACAACTAGATGAAGCTAATGAATATAATGATATGCAGAATAATGACATCAACTGGTGTAAATGTTCATTTCAACAGGGTAAAAGGCCTAATAATCCCTCTATCACTACTGTCACACTAAATTGCTTGATATGACGTTTTGAGTTCCATGCTTTTCATCTAACCTGTCTGGTCTCGTCAGATGAAGATCATGGAATACCAAACGTTATGATATAGGTTTAAAGATCTGTAAACCTTGGGAACAACTTGCAGTGTGTGGACTCTACTTTGCTCTATATTTTGTATTCTGTCCGACACCTGGCTAAGATTGGGATGTGGGTGTTGTTACTCTGTTTGGTTACATCACTAGATGTAAAATCACCGGCTGCTGCCTTCATCTGACGTTTAAGGGCTGAAAGCATGGTCCTCACAGGAGAATGCAGGCACATTTGGAGCCCTTCTGACCACTGAGTAGACTATGCTGTGTGGTGGCTAGTGACTGGATTAAGCCCCAGAAGTGTTTGAAGGAGATGCCGTCGCCGTCAGCCACACCCATTTTCCGTAGGATCTCAGTCAATCCCTGATCTGAGGTAGCGCCCTGTGTGAACAGAGTGGGAAAATGTCAAAACTATGAGGCAAAATGTTTATCGTGGGGTGAGGGTTATTGTGAGCAAATCTGTCTGCCATTCCTTTAACATTAGTTCCCTCCACATCATAGCAGTGACAGCTATTGAATGAGCATTCTTGGTTGTTGAGAGATTCAAGTCAACCGCAAACATTTCTCATCATGATTGAGGACATAAATTAAATCATAATAATACAGTTCAATACATTTTTACATTATATCCAGATACCCATAGATTTTCCAGATAAAGAGGCCCGACTTCTCCTCACACAAATGAACAGGCAATCTCAACTTGAAGAAAGTTAAGGGTTAATCAGGACTTTTTCAGGGTTTTTCAAGCCCTGGGAAATATTGCCCTTTAATCCATGGACACTCTCATTGCTTGTGATTTAGATTAAAGCTCAGATGATGGATTTGTTGGCAACAGACGACCCAGCCCAGCCGTGCCCATGCTTCTGTGTCTGTGCATGTTGTCTTTGTGTGAGTGAGTTGCTGAGGTAGACTGCCACGCCCAACTACTGGAATCAATGGCAGGCATGGCAGATGTGGGAAGCAGCCGACGGCAGTAACTTTACCTTGACAAGGTTGGGCAGCTGGGAAGACAGAAGTCCTTTGAACTCGTCGGTCTTCAGTGTCGGACCATTGTCAGCTGCAGCAGCGTGGAATTGGGTGACCAGTGTGTTGATGGCCTTCTCCAGGTCTGAGTACTGGGAAGCAGATAATGTTGGGATTAAGAAGGAGATAGGTGTAGGTATTATATATCCCATTTACATTAAATAAATATGATATATTACACCATATCGGTCTGTCTGTGACCCTGTGCACATGCCTAAATCCCCCTGTTAGTGGGGATCCCTATCTCAATTTTCATATTGTAGCATTAATAATTATTTGTATCTTGGCAAGCATCAGGAAAATCAAGCCACAAGGACATCCAAGGCTGTGTCAAGAAGTGCCCAACACTTCTTCAAACAAAGTCATATCTGTTCTGTCATGTGCAAAGCTCACATGCTATGCACTATTCTGCTGTTTGAGCTTTGGTGACATCAAGCTTGGCTACTAGATAAGGCCCAATTCTAAAAACACAACTGACATTTTTCTCTGCAAAAGTCATAGTGCTCCCATTCACTTCAACTTGTTGGACAAAGACACAACACCATTGTTATGAAAAGCTATCTGTCAAGTACTATCAAAAGAATTGTAAACGAATATTTATGGTAAGGATTTAGCACTATAGAGCAATAGCTTTAGAGAAAAGAAATTTTAAATATGTAGCTTTGAGCAAATATGAACATTAACTGTCATTCAACTTCTTTCCAAACCTATTTCAAACATAAGTCAAGGACTGAGGCAATACTTGACAGACAGGTTGAAAGGTAAATGTATACAGTGGCAGAGCTGTTAAAGTAATCCAATCCAATCCATGATGAAAACACTGCTTGAATAAGGCCATGAATAAAGCAGGGTGTGAGCAACATTGGCCTATTGCACGACCAAACCAACTTTCTATCTATTGTTCAAATATAGTCCCATCATATTGATTTGTTGTGTGTAGAAGTACGAAGTGGAAGGACAGGCAATCAAAGTGTTATGTCCAATATTAACCAACTAACTAACTAATTCAAGCCCTGGTAATAAATTTATTTAAAAAGGTATGCACATAAGATTTTTTTTAAAAAAAGGCATGTCATGGCATTGTAAAGACTTTCAAAGCACTCACAGAATTGTTGTGAAAGCCAGTTCAACACTTTAGCTACAGGACATACAAAGCTAATCCTGCTGAGCAATGGAGAAGGACACACACACATTCACAAACTGATTGCACCTTGGAATAGTGGTGTTGCAAGATGGCATTATTAGGGTTCAAACCCCGAAGGGGTAGAACCCTACTGTGTTTGTGCCGGTTTATTATTTTTTGTTGTCTTATTGCCGTTTCTCAAATTGCTGGGAGCTGGAATGAGCTAAAACCATGAAACTTGGCCCAATAACTGGAAATGATGTGCAAATGCTTCCCAAGAAACATGAGCCCAATCGGCCAGATGGTGGCGCTGTAATTAAGGCCCAAAAGCATGATTTTGGAAAGGCCACGCCCCTCACACCGTGACTCTGATTGACTTGAAATTTGACACACAAGTCCAGCTCAAGGTGCTCTACAAAAGCCTCAAGAACCAATAAAGTCCACCTGATTAGATTTTCCACCATTTTGAATTTTTTGAAAACCCATTTTTACCTGAAAGTTTCATTGAAATCGAGCACTAGGGGGCGCTACAAATGCACAAAAATGGGCGTGGCATAACACAAATCAGACTATAAATAAGTAATTGTTTGTCCAATCATTACGAAACTCGCAAGATATGTTTCATAATAATGTTGAACCACGTGTGTAAAATTATTTTGAAATCGCTCAATAGGGGGTGCCACCAGTTACAAACATACGCATGGGCCTGGTGCAAATTTGGCCTTAAATCAATGACACTTTGTCCAAACAACACCAAACTTGGTGGACATTTTTAATTAAGCTGTTGAAACAAAATGTTTTTGAAATTGACCAATAGGGGGTGACAGTGTTGTCAATCAAGGGCGTGGGCCTAGTGCTAATTGTGCTGTAAATCAATAAGTTTGTCAAATCATCATAAAACTTGGTAGATATTTATGTTGAACTAAGTTTGAAAATTATCTTAAAAATGGCTAATAGGGGGCGCCACAAATCTTTTCCATATGGACTTACAGTATAGTATTTTTCTGGGGCTTTTATTTTTAAACTGGGCTTTGTTGTTTGAGAATGGAAGCCTCTGTCCTAGTGGCCTTGCTTACTTAAACATACAGTTAACTGCATATATTTGTTTGTGGAATTTATCTTCTTCTGTCACTCTGCATGCAGTTTGCAGTAACAAAAGGGTTTGAACCCGCAAATCGGCGCTTGTGGCTATATTTTGTAATTGAATTTGTATTTGTTCAGCCAACAAAATTATTTGTATCCTGATAAAACCCTGAAAACGGGTGCAGCTTAGACAAGAAGCGGGTGGGGTTTTGATGGAAGCCATATAAAATGCCAGAAATTCCTGAATTTTAGCCTTATCATTATTCCCACTGCTATTGTTGAGTTATTAAAACCTATGGTTTTACTATGACCAATCAATCAATAATAATGAAGTATAACAGTATATAGTATATTCTCTTTTCTTTCTATTTCTATAAATAAAGTATCATTGTTATTATTACTTAACAAACATTGATGTCGTGCAACTATAAACATAGGCTTTTATAAACATCACCATAAGCATAAGCAATTTTAAACTGAAAAAAGTCAAAATACAGTTCTTAATCCTATAAATGAAAATACTGTATTCTCATTCTGAACTACTGTATGCTTTGAACTGCATTAACCCTCTGCCCTATAACCAAGGGACACTGAAAGGCCAGGTTATAAACTTGAAAATCTTTATAAATCAAAATATAGTTCCTTATCTTCATTCTGAACTACTGAATTGTTTGAACTCTACTGCACTCCAGTGCAGATCACCTTGGTTGGATGTGCAGTGAAGTACTCCCAGACACTACTTGAAGTATGACATTTTTTCGGTGAGGAAGTAGCACTACAACCAGGCTGAATAGACCCCTGTTTACTTGATTATCTTTATTTTATGAATCCATTTCTGAGAAATCACAGCCTAGACAAACCAGCTCTGCTCTGGTGTGACAGCATACTCTGACCGGGCAAAACAGCCAATCTAACTCGGGAGTTTCCCTCACCAATACAAGCTAAGTTATCAAAATAATTAAGACTATTCGTGTAGGAAAGCCTGAACAAATAATTACAGTGCTAACAACACAAGCTACAGAACTATTCTTCCCCTTCTTCCCAGTCAAAGCTCTGTGTGTCCCTCTCAAACCACACCCTGCTGTCACTTCAGAGAAGCCCCCAGTTTAGAGGCAAATCCAGTTATTTTCAATCTCTTCTCTACATCTACAAAAGCTTTATGATTGTTGTTCTGCCCCGTCTGTTAAAGAGCTCTGTAAAATACAATTTTAAAAACGAATAATATTGGCAAAATTTGGGAGGGGGAAAATTATGATATGATATGAATATATTTGTAATCGGATACATTCCTACCCTGGAATGTGTGATCACGGCTCAATTATGCTTCCTTGTATGGCCATGCATAGGTTAAGTACACATCAAGGGTGCGTAACTTTTCATAAGATATCATATGAGCTTTGTTGTGACCTGGCCTTACTTTATGAAACTATTGATCTCTGTGGGGTCAAACAATAAAGCAATAAAATAGAATGTAAACCTGTGTGGGGTTCTAGTATGCTGGTGTCAATGTAAACACATTAAGTAGACTGTATGGGTGGGAAGTATGGGGGAGGGGGTGGATTACTGATAGGTATGGATTAAATTAGTTTTTACTGCAGTTACATACAGGTGTTAGCAGTCGGGGCTGTTTGCTCAAATATGAAATACCAAATTAGAAACTTGAGCTATATTTAAAATATAATTATGTAGAAACAGAACTTAAAGATATATATATATATATACATAACAATCATTGGCATCTTTATCTCCTTTGGTATCACTATAATGTCCCTTTAGGATATTATATGCTATAGGTTATAGGTTATTCCTTTGCTGCCATTATTTTTCTAAAATGTATGCTATAGTTCTTTTCATGGAGGCTGGCAGAACAAGCCTGTAGATCCTCTCCAGTATGAAGGCAGTACAAGTGTAGGCCTGTTGCTGCCCGCTGTTACAATGGAACTGAATTCGTCTGATTTCCAACATAGACGTCCAGTTGGCGGGCTGGGATGGAGATTGGCTCCCCGTGCTTTCCATTTCATAGAGCCGCGGCAGTTCAGCATCTGACCCGCATTAAAACTCCTCCTGAACGTCCTTTGGCCAAACGTGAGATGGCGCGTCTTGGTCGGCAAACGGTCATTTTATTACATGTTCCACTCCAAGTATGTCAGTCACAGTTTATAATAGTAACCTTATGACGAATTTACAGTTGTAGGTCTGCTACTTTACAATATCGACAGACGTTTGTACAAATTCAAAAAACGTATTGTCGGGCCGTTTGAAGTTTCCCTCGCGTGAAAACCATGCGTAAAGTTTTAGAAAGTCGAGTTCACCGAAACTTGTGAAAAGTAGGCACATTTTTAGCACTCAGCAATAACAACGATAGTTATATATTGCAACTTACCTGTGCCATTTCGAAGCTTTGTCTGTTTTATTCTGGTAACTTTCCTTCCTGCGTCGCTGGGTAATTGCTGGTGTTGTGTGTCAGTACAGCATTGCTTCTGTCACCAGCTGGCCAGATTCCTGAATCCTCCCTCCGCACGAAAAAAAAAACAGCCAGGAAGAGCAGCAGGAAAAACACACTGAAGCTGTAATACAATGCTTGGCACCATAAACTTCACTAAGGACAAGGTGCGCTATACCAATTTACGTTTAAACTATTACTGCCAGGTTGTGCTGTGTACAAATAACGTTTTAATAGAGTGAAAAGCTGCTTGTTTGGATTTCCCCTACGAAGCCCAGCACAAATGTGAAAGATTCCACATCTGGAAACCTTTAGTAAAAATTGGAACACGTTTGTTTTACGCAATAACTGCCTGCAAGTTAAGGCTGGTTTACAGATTTTCGTCCATATTGTTGCTATGTTAACCTCTCCTGTTCCAAACATTGACATCTCCCCAGATATTTTCTATACTGCAGGTTTAAGGTGTCTGCAAGTACCCTATGCATTTGTATAAAAGCTTTATGTGAGGCTTGCAAATTATGGTACTATAACGCCTATCCTAAAACACTTTTATATATCAAGCAGTATTTGATAGCAGATTTGTACATGAGAGGGAGAGAGAGAGAGAGAGTAAACAGGCATTACCACATTCTTTCAATCCAGTTTCATGACTTCATGGACAGACTGGGTAGGTCTAGAAACTACAGCCACCATAAGAATCCATAAACAGGATCACTATATCACTGCATCATTCACATAAAAACCCAACAATCTGAATATGATTCAATCAAATTATACATTAGACAGCAGATTTAATGTGTAAAATCGTCCAGGAAATAAAATTAAATGATGGCGTGTACATGTACTGCCTGGTCAATTGGAGGCCTTCAGAAGAAGGTAGCTTATGTATAAAACAATTGTTTTTCCATGCTGGGATTGATAGCAGCTGATGTCCTTGGGGTGAAGGGTGTGACCGACCCCCTCCCCTCCCAGGTCCTTGAATGTCTTCCTGGAAAGAGACAATGCCACACCCAGACTGAAACCACAGCAGGATAAAGTGAATTGTTTCAGTACAAGGCCATGAGCCTTTCACAGTGATCTCTGCTTTGTCTCATCCTCATCATAATTTAGCTTTAGCTCTTGCCAGATGCTTTGTATTACACAAATATACTCATAAAAGCATGCACGCACACACTGTACATAATGATACACACTTTTTCACAGACATACAAAGGCACTCACATATCTTGCATATTTTTGAAAAGCACATTGGAGGTTTAGTTCTACAAACATTCCTCAGAGGCAGAATGGGTCTGCGGGCAGAAATAATCTGATTGGTTGAGTTAAACCTCAATGGGTGGAGTCTAAGAAGCACTGTTTTTCTGACTTAGGGCGCACTCACACTAGGCCATCCGTACCGTGCCCGAGCACGGTTGACCCCCAAAGTCCAGTTCGTTTGACTAGTGTGATCGCTCCGGGCCCCCTTGGAGAGGTGTGCTCAGGCACGGTTCACTTGGAGTTGGCACAGTTTGATCACTGATCGTGCCGGAGAACGGATCCCGAACATGTCAATGATGCGACTGTCCCATAAAATCAATGATTTATTGATGAACATGAATTGTAGTCGGGAGTAAAGCCGCAAATTCCTCCCTCAACGTCAGCTGCCTCCGTAAAAATCTTCTTATATGTGCAGCACGATTAACTGAAAATCGCTGCGTTGCATAATCGATAAATCTATAAGGCATGTGAGAGGGCCGTGTGTCACCGCACCCAAAGCCACAAAGTAAAATTATGAACTCCACTGTGCTGTGCAAAAGCGCTTTTCTTCAACACAAGAAGTTGCATCGTGATGACGTAAGCGTGCTCGGGCCCGGAACGTTAAGTGCAATGTGAACGCAGGCCAGTAGGGGAGTGGGGAGGGGGGACAATCGTGCTCCGGCACGGTTCAAGCCAACCGGGCCTAGTGTGAGTGCGCCTAGTGAAAAAGGCAAAGGGTGAGAGAGGTAGCTAATATTATGAAGCCTAGTGCTCTTGCTGCTAACAAGTTATCGATAAAAGTTATCTAGGTAAGCTAGTTAGTCTAGCTGAGCTTTCAAGTTGAAACTAGCCAGACTAGCCTATAGCTATCTAGGTAAGCAAGTTAGCTAGCCTGCTGACCTTCCAAGATTATGAATGCCATGGTCATGAATAAATGAAAAAATAAATTGCCCATTTATATTTTTTATTTATATTTTATTCTTTGCTGTTCAAGTTTGCCAGTTATCTAACTTGCACTCTGAAAAACTGGTTCTTTGGCTCTGCCCATTGAGGTTTAACTCAACCAATGAGATTATTTCTACCTCCAGTACAGCACTGCCTTTGAGAAACTCTACAATCTGTTGTTGAATAGCCTTCTGAAACGTATGAGATAGAATATTACGATACCAAATTACTCTGAGAGTAAGCTATATTTTCCTCTTTTACCATTTGGCTTTAACATTTATATTTTGCTTTTATATTGTGATAGCTATTAGTGTGACAGCCTGTGCAGACTCAAGACTAAAAGTGATTGACTGTCACTCAGTCTAGACTCAAGACTAAAGGTGATTGATTCAGTGTCCTCAGTATAACGTCAAGACTATAGGTGATTGATTCTGACTCTCAGTCTAGACTCAAGACTAACAGTGATTTTATTGATTGTTGAATGACCTGCCTGAGGATCTCAGGTCAGCTAAATCAGTATCATCTTTTAAATGCTTAAGAGTCATTTTATAGACTGGCTTTATGTAATGATTTTACATTATTTGTATTTTATTCCATCTTTGTTATTCTTGTGCTCTTTTTTTATTGTTTTAAGTTTATCATTTGAAACCATGTATTTTGTATGTCACAGATTGTATCAGTATATGTTTAGGCAATACCAAATCAAAACACACTTAGACCTCATTATAATCCCACCTGCTGTCACACACATATCTGTGCGTGCACACCCACAGTGTCATTTAGTGTGTCTGTCACTATCATGTCTGCATATCAGTATGTGTGAGTCATGCATGTTGCTTATTGTTTCAAATACTGTACATTTAACAGGGTGGATTCATGTATGATAAATGTTGCAAATGCAGCTTTGAGTAATTTGTAGATAGTAGCTTTGCATATTGCCTGTAAATGTGGCCCATACAGCTTTCAGCTATGATATTGCCTAACAGAAATACGTTCTGAATAACTTCATCAATCATCAGTGTACACATACACCTAGTCACCATTTTCCTTCTGCAAGTAAAACACTACGCAACACTGTACAACAGAAATCCATTTTGGTTTTGAGAAACTGTTGCTGGTTTTAACTGAAACCAGAAAAGAGCCTGTCAAACCTCTTTCCCACCCCCAGGCTTATCTCATTATTTGGGAATGCCAGAACATGTTAAAACTTGGTGTGCCATGAATTTGCTATATTCCTGCCTTGTTTTCATACTTTATCAAAGGTGTGTGGGTGTGTGTATAAAGAGAGGAGGGAAGAAAGCTGAGAATTAGGTAAGCTCATGTTTCCCAGGCAGTGAATTAATTACTATTACAACAGATAGGAGGTGCAACTCAGTACATGTCTGGATTGTTGAGTCCTCCCCCACTATCTTGAGCACACACAGTCTAGATCTGGATTCACAACCTAAGCCCTAAAGTAGGAATACTGGTCATAGAGCAGGGCGTGTCTTTAAGAATGACAAGGGTCTATAAAGACAAATGGTTCTGATTGCTGACTCATCCAGTACCTCTCCTCTGGCGGTGTTGTGAATACAGAGGATGTAATATAGGAAAGATGTGTCCACCAAGAATTCTATCAGAGACCAGTGGAAACAAAGTCTACTACTCTACATTGGTATTTAGTTGAATTCTGATTGGTTTACACCACCATCAACAAATCACACAATGATGAAAATACTTAAAAGGTGCATTAAGTAATATATGACATTTCTTTATCAGCATCTAGTAGAATTTACATAAGTCTCATAGCCCCCTGACCCCTCCTGTCCCCTGAGCTACAGTGGCCTGTATTGGACATAAACACTCACATTTTCACAATACAGAAGAGTAAGCTATCTAATTAAGAGCAGAGACCCAAGAGAAACATCTAATGAAGAGGTAACGCCATTTGGTGGATGCACTTTTCCAAAGATGATAGTAGTGCTTTGAGTGCACAAATTTACATAAGACTGCAAAGAATGCACATCTGCATTCAATTATTGGTTGTAGCTGATATTGAGAAATGCCATAATTCAAAGGTTCTGCTCGAAAGAGTCTTAATGACTGAATGCAGGAAACTCAGGCCTACAAAAAAAGGAGTCAGTCGCATGTTTAGTCTTTTCAGCAAGGCCATAAGTCCAGGAAATACTGTTAGCGACTCTAGGTAAATGTTCAACATTCTGTTCTAGTTAGGTTGTGTTTAATCTACCTATCACTCTGTTCTGCTTATCAGAGAAGGCCCTGTATTGTAATTTTCTTAATGGTCTTGTGGTTGGTGGGCTCACAGGGAGCTTATCTGGCGTAGGCTATGGCCAAACAGTAGCCTGTGTTCTGCAGCATTAAACACAAGTGTTTCCTACACTCCTCTTGAGTAGTGTGGACATTGTGTTACTTCCTGGGGTCATTACAATACAATGTGACACAAACAATAAAGCCCTTAAATTCTTGGCATGGCAAAATATGTTGTCTGCCTCAATAACTTTCTTCATGCAGTGACTGATACGGTGTTGTTGTAAGACAATGGCAGAGTTGTAGGACCTCGGGGGAATTGTCAGGTGTTGCAAATCCAGTCTGTGGGCAGATTCCTGGCACAGATCACAGTAGGCAGGATTAAAACCAAAACACTCCTTTAAATCATTAACTTAAAGTTATGAACAGAAATCAAATTGGTCAGCGGCCCCTTCAGCAACTTCCCTAGGTGGTCTCTCCTTGGGGACTGAAGATTCCACTCTTTGAGTCTTTTAAGTGAGGCAATCAGCTCTCATCTGGCTGATTATAATGCCATTCACCTGGGGCAAGATGGCCGATTGGCTGTTGTCGGCTGGGGAACGTAGTCCTTTCCCACAGTTTTCCTGTGGCAAATACCCCAGTCTGCCACAGAGCGTATTGAGAGATCATAATTCTGATGATTATTTGGCCCATGATTGTCTGTGCACTTACTAATTTATCTGCATTAGCCTGACGCTGTCATCACGTACATACTTTTTGATATTTGATCTGTAAAGCCTCCTCCAATCTGAAGAACATCTCCTTACTCCGGCTCGCCTTAACCCTCTCAGAACCCTGCAGAAAATCTGCTCCACACCATTTTCTCCTCAAGACCGGACTACTGAAATACTCTTCATTGGGATCCCTGGCAGGGGTCTCCAGAAACTCCACTATATCCAGAACAGTGCTACCAGGATCCTGATGAGAGTGCGCAAACAAACTCAGAGGCTCAGCAAAATGGACAGCAAAATTTTGTGATTCCAGTGAAACAGTCTCGGCCTACTTCAGAGGAAGCAGTGGTGCAAGTGGTTGATGATGAGATGGTTGGAATCAGAGACAGAGAGTGATGAAGACACAAATCAAGGGAAGGAGCTGTGGCTTTTTAATTTCAGTAAACAAGAAAGGCCTCGGCTGGTTAGGCTTAATTGGCCTAGGCTGGTTAGGCTTGATTGGACTTGTGGAGGGACTAATAGTGGAGTGGAGTAATAGTGGTTTCGTTTGTGTTCAATTTATATCTAATTTATGTCAATTTATTGAATTTAAAACCCTTCTCCTGACTCATCAGTGCATCCACAGACTTGCACCCCCCTACCTGAAAGAACTCCTGACCCTTCAACCACAACCTCAGGTCAAGTGACACCCTGCTCCTCTGTAACCCTCAGGACCAGACTCCACCCTATGGGAGACTTTTTGCTCAGCTGGACCCCACCTTTGGAAAGCACTTCCTGACCACCTGAGGGCACTACAGACTCAAAACTCTTTTTAAAACAGGCCTCAAAACCTTTTTATCCTTTTTTTCACTTCCATTCTTTATTGAAATGTAGAGCATGACAATAGTATACAGAAGAATACAACAATAAACAGACAAGGGGGAGCAGAAGACAAAAAAAATATACATACATAATAATAATAAAAAATCATTCAAAAAGCCTGAAGAGGTTGCAGAAGTGAATAGTTTTCATTGCTTTTTGGTGCCAGAATATGTTATAGACAACAAATACAATTCATATTCTTTCCTAAATACCAAAAATAAAGGTTCTCTATTTGGAAATGTACATTCATGACTTTGGAATTCTGCTAGAAATAAAATAAGATTAATTACAAAAAGTTCCTGTTATACTCAAAGTAGTCAAACAGCCCATTTTCCAAATGAAAGAGAATTCAGTATAAATATTAGCTATAACAAATGTATATGTCTTACCAAAGTTTCTTGGAAGGAATGCTAGAACAAATTAAGTACAATCGCAGAATCTGCATCACAAAAAAGCAGAAAGAATAAATGTCATAGCAGGATAGTATTTATATAACATTCTGACCTCTTTGTCTTAGTTTGTAATTTAAAAAAAATGTGTGACAACATCCAGGCCATCTTCCAGCAAATAGTATCTATTAAATTATTCCAATATGATACATAATAGGAAATGATACAATGTCAATGTGAAAGACAGAGCATTTAGCGCTTTTGTTCTTTAACGGTTGAGGCAAAGCAAGTTTTGCCTACTAGTGAGTCAACAACACAGCATGCAGGCAACAGAGTAAGAGGGGAAGCTCCTTTTAAAAGCATCACAACACCTGTGGGAATAGCACCAAAAACCAAGGCAAATTCAAATGGATTAACAATAAATCTCTAAGTTCACTAGAAAGTCATGTGGGTTGAACAGTTGACTCAACAGGAAGATACCTTTTTCATACCAACTTTTTTAAAAGAATGATTTTTTTGTACATTTTTTCCATGGGAAATTAAAGACCAATTGGTCTATATTCTTACTGAGCTTGTTTTGTAGGCAGACTGATGAAACACCATAGGTCAGTCTGCCCTCCGCTTTAGATTGCAAAACTCTGCCATTTAAAGATAAATCTCAACCATTGTTTAATCTCTTTACCATTGATTTTTCTACAGCTGGTTCAAGATTCAAGGAACATCTGATTTGTTGATCTTTGGATATTGTTCTTTGACAGATATATCGTAAATGGAGGATTTTTGACACTCTTTAACAAACTTGTTAAGATTTAAACGAAGGCCAGAGGACTTTGAAAAGTGATTCATACTATCAATTGTCAAAGGAATCTGAGAGACGTTTGCCAGCTGAAATACTTCCCTTCCTGCAATAGAACCCCCCTTAATATTTGACTGAATGTGAACAGAGAGAAGCTGGGCAGCAGCAATGAAGATGGATGAGGATGAAGAGATATGGTGCGACGCAAAAAGCCAGAGTTTCAGCAATTATAGAGTCCAAAACTACTTTAATTCATTTTGCAAATATTTGTGCCACTATTTTATAATTGTTATTGTGTAGACTAATTGGACACCAATTATCTATAAGTAGAAGGACCTTGTGTCATAGTGGGGGGAGTAAAGTTCTTCTCAATGCTTTCAGAGAAGACAGCCAACAGAAAGGGAGCTAAGGGTTTAGAAAACTGCTTGGAAAACTCAGCACTGATCCCATCATTGCCTGGGGATTTATTATTCTTCAAATGATTGATAGAATCTTCTCCAAGGGCAATAGAAGCATCACATACAGTGCATTCAGAAAGTATTCCGACCCCTTCACTTTTTTCATATTTTGTTATGTTGCAGCCTTATGCTAAAATCATTTAAATTAATTTTTTCCCCTCATCTATCTACACTGAAAACCCAATAATGAGTGAAAACAGGATTTTAGATTTTTTTTGCAAATTTATTAAAAAGGAAAAACTGAAATATCACATTGACATAAGTACAGTATTCAGGCCCTTTGCTATGACACTTGAAATTTAGCTCAGGTGCCTCCCAACTGTGAATGTCCTTGAGTGGCCGAGCCAGAGCCCTGACTTGAACCCAATTGAACATCTCTGGAGAGACCTGAAAATGGCTGTCCATCGACGGTCCCCAACCAACCTGACAGAACTTGAGAGGATCTGCAGAGAAGTATGGCAGAAAATCCCCAAATCCAGGTGTGCAAAGTTTGTTGCGTCATACCCAAGAAGACTCAAGGCTGTAATCACTGTCAAATGTGCTTCAACTAAGTACTGAGTAAAAGGTCTGAATACTTATGTCAATGTGATATTTCAGTTTTTCCTTTTTAATAAATTTGCAAAAATTTCTAAAATCCTGTTTTCGCTTTGTCATTTTGGGGTATTGAGTGTAGATTGATGAGGGGGACAAAATGAATTTAAACGATTTTAGCATAAGGCTGTAACATAAAATGTGAAAAAAGTGAAGGGGTCTGAATACTTTCTGTATGCACTGTATCTGTTTCAGTCACAGTAATTTGCTTCATACTAGGGAGAGAGTCAGAAAATTCATTAGTTGCATTTTTACAGAAGTTGGAACAAAAATTATAACAGTGATCATGAATGGCATTTGAATATTTGTAACAGTGCCAGTAACAGTGAATTGTATTAAGTCTTGCGTGGTGTTTCTCAGGTCTAAAAAAATATGAGGAATTACATAGTATTCTATTCTAACCATTTTAATCTAGATCTGAAATAAGTCACATCTGCTTTGTTCTTGTACAAACTGTCTATTTTGAGTTGTAGATCATCCATCCATCTCTCATTTTTTAAATAATATGAAGCTTAGCATAAGTTCAATCAGGAAGGCTACCTCTCTTCTTTATCTATCCCACTACTCTCTCTTCCATTTACTGTTATCCAACTAGCTTAAATTTTGAGAAGAATACACCCGTTTAGTGTTGCATCATTACTAATCATCCAATCACACGAGTCCACACATTCATACACCTTCTCTCACACCTAATCTGGGAACCAATTACAAACCGATATGTTCTTTAACTGTCATTTAAGCAGTCCTGCGCAATCCTGCGCAAACTGCTTCTCTATTGTATGAAGTGCTGTTTAATTATATGATGTTGGCTTTGACCACGGCAGATTCTGACGATACCTATAGGAGTGGACATGACTCAGAAGAGAACCAGGATGTTACCTCTGAATCCAAGAAGGAGCAGCTGTATTGCTGGAAAACAGGCTGAGGTCACCCAATTGCAGCTCATCATGGCTGATCTCTATGAGGCAGACATTACTCTGGAGCCAGGTCTACAGTTTCCCCATCTTCAAGATCTAGCTAACGTGGACAAGGAATTTTCTCCGCCGTCTGATATCAATACCCTGGCCACAGAGAAGCCAGATTCCCGAGGGAGCAAGCAAGCTTATTCTGGCACCATTTCTACTCCTCCAGGCCCTTCTCACACACCTCCAGAACTTCCAGCTAACTGGTTCACTGCTGGGAACCATGTAGTCTCTCATCGGTTCCCTCACTCACTCATCTTCTACCAATACCACAAACAAAGCAACATACGCCTGAACTGGTCCATTCTGGATACCAAGCTGCTATCATGCTAGTTGGAGGCTGCCCGGAATGACTTGCTTCACATGCGGAAGTGTAGGACATTCAGCTGCAAGCCACATCTCTCATCCTGGCCTCTACTAGAAATTCTGATACTGATCGTCATGATTGTCAGGTGTTCTACCTCAATAATAAGCAATCTGTAATCAGCCACTCCTGAGTATTGGGCATATGACAGCCCACCTGGAGTTTGACAGATGGCACTTAAAGGACTCTGAGAGCATGAGGAAAAAGATTCTCTCTTCTGATGAGACAAAAATTTAACTTTTTGGCCTGAATGCCAAGAGCTATGTCTGGTGAAAACCAGGTACTGCTCATCACCTGGCTAATAACATCCCTACAGTGAAGCATGATGGTGGCAGCATCATGCTATAGGGATGCTTTTCAGCGGCTGGGAGACTGGTCAGGATTGAGGGAACGATGAATGGAGCCTAATACAAATACTCCCTTGAAGAAAGTACGCACTCACACTTGGCCCGGTTGGCTTCAACCGTGCCGGAGCACAATTGCCCCCCCTCCCCACTCCCCCGCTGGCCTGCGCTCACACTGCGCTTAAACGTTCCGTGCCCGGGCACGTTTACGTCAT
>CABFOQ010051907.1:0-18633 GCA_900660455.1 Gephyroberyx darwinii
TCTTGGTTGTAGTGAAAAGGACAGAAGGTTTATGTGCACGGGAGTGGGTAGGAGGAGAAAAGAAACTCAGGTTCTTCCCGGACCGGGGGAGCCATCTATGCGCGATGGCTGCGGCTCTTGGGCACCTGTGGGGACACAGAGACAGGGGGCTGAGGGTGAGATACCGGGTTAGCGTCGGGGTCCGTTCGTCCGTTTAGCAAGCCGTCGTCGGGGGGAATCAGTGTGGGTCCGTTCAGCCAGGAGGATACTCCGTCGGGTTCCGGTCCAAGTTCAAAATCTAGGGAAATCAAGCCACGTTACTATTTTCCTCTCACCACCACAGCGATTCGGCCCGCTCTCCTCATTCGGCCACCTTCCTCTCTGCCTCCTCCTGTCCCTCTGGGGTTCTTATAGGGCCTGCCCGCCAATCGCATGCTGATTGTTGATGGGCGGCAGCTGCTTTCCCTCCAGGACCTGAGGAGCTGACGGGGGTAAAACTGCTGGTTGATTACGCTGCCCAGCTGGCAGCGGTTAGGGAAGGGGTGTGTGTGGTTACCTTGGTGGTGCTGCTGGCCCCACCCACCACAAAACGAGGAAGGGGACACAATTGGATGTACTTGCCTAGGTGCACCAAAACCAGCCCTTTGTGATTCCAACTCCAGCTGACGCATCTTAACGGCTGTGTCTGCCTCTAATCTGCACAATTCTAATTGAAACTCCATCTCTTCCTTGCGAGCTTGCGTCTTCTCCTGTGCCTCAAGCTGGAGACAGGCCAAGTGCACTCTCAAACCAGATCAAACCATGGCAACGTGAGGGGTGGCTTCCCCTCCTCTTGTGCCTCAGCAGGAGAACACACTCTTACTCCTTCCACTGGAGACTCAGGGCGACTTATGCCTGCCACAGGTACGCCAGACACACCGGGAGGTTTGGGCTGTTCTGGTAACACTATGACACCTATCTCGATCAGACCATCCACAATGATAGCCTTAAGCTCCTTCATAATGAGCGACTTAGATATTTGGATGTCATAATGCTCTGCAATCCTACACAAATCATCCTTTCTACAGCCATCAATCTTTTCCAATGTAGGACTACTTACAAACCCTTCCAACTCAAATGAAGCCATCTCATGAACACAACACTACCACTCCTCACCAAGCACTATCATCAAAATGAAAAAAATTCTATTTTCTCCCTCACAAATCCCAAACAAAATGGGGATCCTGGACGAGCCCCCAATTATGTTACAACCCCTATTTGTGTCTAGGGGAGAGGGGGAGTAGCATAAGACAGAGACGGATAGATGGTGAGCCCAAAACGTAATTTATGCAACAAAAAGGGATTTATTGTTGACAACAATGACAACAACCTGATACATTAACAAGGGAAGCCCAAACAATGTCAGGGTGGCCGAGGCCAAAACAACAAACAAACACCCAGACTGCCTTGAACTCAAAAGAAACTAGGCTGACCTGAAAGAAACAAAAGTAAAACACAATATACCCTCCCTGGCTTCAACAAAACAGGAGAAAAGGGGGGGAAGTAAAACAAAATGGCAACTCACCCCTACCAGGCTTCCCAGTTAGCAAAATATCACTCCTCTACTGATCAGAGTCAACAACAGAACACCAGACCAACAGCCTGGTCCCACCAGTGGGGGAGTTGGGGGGTATAGCATTAGCATGTGATGTCATATCGCGATGTCTAGCAACCTTTTGAGCAGCCAGTAGAAGCCTTCATTAGAAGTGAGTTGGCAACACTGATCATGCAAGTTTAGGCATTAGTAATTAGGAAGTCAGCAAGCACTAATCTTACTTAGCATATATGTTGGTAGACCCATGGTCCATGGCATTGGTGTGGCACAATTTGACACAAATTGTAGTTTGCAGCAAGCCATTACAAAACATAACATTGTCATATATGCAATGATATACAATGAATATAATATTGTTATTAATATTATGTTCAAAATAATTGTCGAATAAGTTTATTATTTCAAACAATGTACAATACAATTACAATTTGTCATTCTTACTTGATTCTACCACTGAAGCTCAACAGATCAAAGTACAATGAGGGTGTTTAAAAAAGTTGCGCTGACCCCTGACATTATGCTGTATAATGCCACAGTGATATATAGTTATATTTGGTACTTCTTTTGAATGTGCAGCAAGAGCAGTAGCTGTTGAAAAATGGTTGCAGTCACATACAGTTGTGAGAAAAAGTTTGTGAACCCTTTTTAATTACCTGCATTCCTGTATAAATGTCTCCTAAAATATAGTCTGATCTTCATATAAATCATAAAAAATAGATAAGAATAATATTATTTAACAAATAACACACAAAAATGCTACATGTTGCATGTCTTTATTGAACGTATTGTTGAAATGTTAAAATATGTGAACCATGGGATTCAGTAACTTGGTGGCTCCTTCAGCAGCAATAACTTCAACCAAACATTTCCTGTAGTTACTGACCTGCACAATGGTTAGGAGGTATTTTAGACCACTGTTTCAGTTTATTGACATTTTCAGGTTGTCTTGCATGAACGGCTTGCTTCAGGTCAAGCATAACATTTCAGTAGGTTTAAGGTTAGGACTCTGACTTGGCCATTCCACAATGTGAATTTTCCTGTTCAAGCCATTCTGCTGTAGATTTAGTTTAGGTTCACTGTTCATTGATCATGCTGCATGACCCAACTTCTGTTAAACTTCAGATCACGGACTGTTATACTGATATTTCCAATACAATTTGAAATTCATTGTTCCCTCAATAATTTCAAGCCATCCAGACCCTGAGACAGCAAAGCACCCCCAAACCATGATGCTCCCTCCACCATGCTTCACAGTTGGGATGAGGATTTGCTGTTGGGATTCAGTGTTTTTTTCTCCTCCGAACATAGCATTGTGCCATTTTGCCAAAAAGTTAATTTCTGTCTCTTCTGTTCACAGAACATTGTTCCATTAGCTTTGTGGAACATCCAGGTGGTCTTTGGCAGGTCCTGTGATATTTCTTTTGAGTGGGGCATATTCTACTTCTGCTGATCTTTTTTGAGAGCAGCCAAACTTTGTGGGGGTTTTATTTGACAGGACACCTTTTACCCACACCTGAATGTCATCTTATTTATTAGATCACCTAATTTCAATTACATTTGTGTCTTATTTGCTAAATCACACTTTCCCCTTGTTCGCAGCTAGCTGGCGTCTTGATAGTGGTCCCAGGGCGGGGCACATCATGGCTCTGGTGCATCATCTCCTCAATAACCTACTACTCTTAAGAGTTCGGGTGGCATGTCAACTGAGTTGGGAGAAGTCTGGGCAGCATACCTCTTAGCTTTGGTGGGTAAGCCCTGGCAGCGGTATAGTAAAAGGAACAGCTCCTTCCTACCTCCAGGCTATGGTCAAGCCTTACAACCTCGCCCGACCACTTCGCTCTGCTGCCTCGAGGCGACTAGTTGTCCCATCGCTCCGGGGCCCCTGTGGCCGATCCACACAACCACGGCTCCTCTCTGTCCTGGCCCCACAGTGATGGAATGAACTCCCCACTGATGTCAGGACAGCAGAGTCGCTACCCATCTTTCGCCGCAGGCTGAAAACCCACCTCTTCAAGAAATACTACCCTGATTCTTTCCTCTTAGCACTTGCTTATAGGGAAGTCCATCACAGTCCATCACAGGCCAGTCACAGGCTGAACACATAGACAGACAACCATGTCTTTGGACTGTGGGAGGAAACAGGAGCACCCAGAGGAAACCCATGAGAACTCCACACAGAAAGGACCAGGCTTAGATTCAAACCCAGTACCTTCTTGCTTCAATTGAAGTTTGGTATTCAAGTCAGTATAGGCCTTTGACTATTCAATTTCGTTATAAAATCCTAGATTACTTTTAATACACATTCCCATGGGATTACAATAATCTTTCACATTTTTGCATTCTTCATCATAGAAAGCTGTCACCAGCACTTTAAAATCTGAGTTAATATTGAGAATAATTTAGTATCCCACCAAGCTCCTTCTTATCCTGTTTGGCCAAGCATGTGTACCTCATTTACATCTTTGCTGTCTGATTCAGTCACTTCTGTTGTGTGTAAAAAGTCCTCCAACTCCCCGCTCAATATTCTGGAGCACCGGTGACTTAACCCGCGGTGAGCCTGGCCCTCCAGCCTGTCCAGCAAGTGACCGATGAGGACTGACATTTGAGAAGATGCTTGGTAATGTGCACTTGCAGATATAGAGAGGAGACTTGGCTCTCATGTTTAAGACGACTGTGGGTGTTTCTTAAGGGAAACTCTGTAAATGAATTACACACTTTAAAAAATTATGACAACCTCTCTAATATTGAGTTGCACCTCCTTTTGTGCAATCCATGTTTCAGTTGACTCAAAGCTTATTCCCTCTTTAACCCTCTTTAACTCTTCAACTATGCCCCCCCTTCATTTCTGAAATGTATTCTGTATTTCAGCTAAAATAAAGACTCCATCAAGACAATCCAGACTCCCTTGACTGTCTAATTCATGGAAAGAGCAAGTGTTCCTACAGCTTTGAATTGTGACACTCAATGCACATAGATTCTGAGAAATAGATTACGCTAATTCGAACCCTCCAAAGAGAAAAAATCTGTTTTACAGAAAGTTTACACTTTGCAACACTTGATACACATAAACTGTTCAACCCTGAGAACTAAATCAATGGCTCCTTGCAAGCTCTTAACTAAGAGTTGCAGGGATAATATCTCCCATATTTGCCGTGGTGTGTTGACATTTGTTTTCTGCTGCATTAGTGTGCAGGTTCTGGGAGGAATATAATTAATCCTGCATCGATCAGGCCGTCTTTATCCCAGGCAAGGTAGTTTGTAATAGTCATGCCTTGTCTTGTTTCCATTGGTGCACTCAATTCATTTTTGATCAATATCCCATTAAAAGTGTTGTTCCTAAGGCAGTAGGAGTTTTTTGGGAGTAGCTACAATGGTGGGTATAAATGTTTTGTAAAGACCCTTGGGTGACAGCTTGATTGACAGGAGGGTAGAAGGGAAATTAGTTTGCATCCAGGTAAGTGAGTTTAATGTCAAACGCCACATGTCAACTTGAAACCATCAACTCCCATTATGCCTATCTATTTGGTGGCCTTTGGCTGTGAGTTGTAACTAAGTAGTCACCCCATGGTGAAAGTGGTAGGTTTACAGGGTAGAGTGATGTACTGAGGTCTCATTACTTAGTGAAATGTTGGGAAACAGAAACAAATTATTCAGTAGCATAGTGTTATTCGGCTTCATCTAGAAGCTCTTTGTTTGTTTGTTTACTTCTTTCTTTCTTTCTTCATAGTTCTAAGTTTGCTCACTGTGATTGAGGGGTTGTAGTTAAAATTTCTGATCCCTAAATGAAGTGCACGAATGTGGGTGTAATAAGTGATAAATATTAGAAATAAACCTAACTCATTTCCTATCGACATGTTTTATACTAATAATGATTCCCTCTCTAGCCAAACTGTTCAGACTGCACTTAAAATAGAATCAAATTACAAACATCTCAAATTCAACCCCCATATTACAATAATAATAAATTAGTCATAGTTCCATTCATCAACCATCTACATTAGTGTTCATGAATTATTGAGATCTTTTGAATAAGTTACCAAAAGGAACATGTAATACAAGTTGAAGGTGATTAATTTCATGCAGCACAATGATTGTATTATGGGCCAATGTGAGGAAGTACTGGGGTTATAATAGTGAGAATGTGACACTTCCCTATACGGAAATTCTCTTTTCATTTGCCCCCTCCACAGGGAGGCAAGAGAGCAAGGTCACCTACAGACCAGCGCCCCAGGAGCTTGTAGAGCTCAGTGTCTTGCTCAAGGACACTCCAGCAGGGTGGATGCTCCTGCCAAAATAGGGTCTGGAATCCTCTGGTTGAAGGGCAGTCTATGTGCTCACTATACCACCCTGCTGTCCCAAAGCCCCTGGTACTAAAAGAAAGAATGAATATGTATGACTAGAAAAGGCTACATTTTATGAAGAAAATGTAGATGCTTGCTTCGGGTTAAGAAATGAAATAGACAATAAAAGATTCAATGCCTAGAATACTGAGACTATCTCATTTGCTCAGAATGGTTGACCAAGACTCACCAAATACAAATAGTATCCGTTTACACGGATACGTTTGAAACATGTTTCAGTGTGTAGTTGGACTTTCAAGAGACAGCAAGTCATGCTGGATTGGCATGCATGTCTAGTAGTACACAAGCTTTATTTTGCAACATTTGGGATGTTATGCTGTCCATTATTTCTTCATTACTCAATCACCAGAATCAATTGATTTCTATAGTTTCTTTACATGCCTTAAAGTACCATAAGAGCATGCCATACATTTTTTACAATTATGTTTTGACACAGACTCGCTACTCCGGGGTTGTGACGGATAGAGACAGGATGCAGTGAGTAGGGTTTTGCTGGCCGTTTTATATATTAACGAAAAGTAACTGAACTAAGGCCACCCTGTTTTAATAATAGTACTGTGTTGGCTGCAGCTTTCCAGCTCAGTCTCGGGACAGTGTGCTTCCTCCCAGTCTCATTCCCATTCCCTGGAAAAGACAGACACCATGGTTAAATCAGTTCCAGGCTGCCCAATTAGCCTCAATTGGCTGCAGCCGCTGTCGGATGCAGGGAGAACCAGCCTACCAGCCTGAACCCTCCCACATCCAGAAAGACTCTTTTCACTGATGGAGAAAGGCAAGACCCACAGTATGATACCCTGGTGTTGAGGAGTTTTGCAGGTAATAGAAATAGAAATAGAATAGAATAGAAATGTTGTGCCACCATAAACTTAAACATAACACCATAAACATAACACCATAAACATTTTTTAGCTAAATTAAAAGTTGCATGTTTCCAGCTGTTATTATCTTTTAAAGTATATATGAGTAAAAGTAAAAGAGCTATGAAAGCGGTTGATTTAGCAGAGTTTTTAAAGGATCTAGTAAATCTGTTTTTAGGCCAGGCATCACTTAAAGGGATTCCTTGACATTAGTTGTTTTTCTAAAGACACTTTTCAAATTGCAGGGAAAAGCAGTCTTCAGTCTCCCTTTAAGGAACAGTTAACTACTACTACTACTCACCCCCATATCAGTTGAAACTCTACTAAAGTTCATAAAACCACCAAACAGTCCTGTCTTGGCTTTTTCACAAACAATTGAAGTGAATGGGCATGAGGGTTGTTCCACAAAGCAGAAAAGCGGTGAATAATTTCGAAAGCCTGGTTTGAGTTAACCTAACAAGTTAATAGGGGATAAAGCGGTTCCACAAAGCCGAATTCAAGCTACCGTGATTTGGCTAATCCAAGCCAGGTTCAAGCATCCAGATAATTGTGCGTGCACAATTGTACACAGTTTATTTAAAGGAGAATTCTGGTATTTTTAAACCTAATCAAAGATTTTGGGTGGGCAACTTTTTATTGATATCACAGTATGTTGTGCTACAGTCTACAGGGTGTTTTCCTTATTTAAATGTTATTACTACAGGCAGGATGCATAAACTAATTATGAACTATTATGAACTATATGAACACATTATTATGAACTTGTGGGGGTTACCCCTTAGGGACTGGATTATAATTCATTGTTTGTGGCAGTTGCCAAACAATTCTCCTTTAAGCAGCCCGAGAGGTCAATCATGGAGCTGATCGATTCATCATGTCGAAAAATGACGCTAAATGTTTACGGCCACTGAGCAGCAACTTTTAGTAGAAGTCTATGAAGAATTCAGGCATATTATAACTAAAAAGGGAAATATGATTGCCATAAATAAAGGGAGAGAGAAAGCTTGGCAACAAATTGCTGATCTACTGAATGCGTAATTGTTGAATTAAAAACTAACAACTTGGATAGACGTAATTAAATATCATGTGTTCCAACAATATTAAAAAACTGAAAAGCTGTGCTAAATATATTATACATGAAACCATGCCATATATGAAATCTCAAGACTGTAAATGTACCGCTAGCAAAAAATGGAGACAATGCACACAATGGGCCTCATTCATGAAACGTGTGTACGATCAGATTTGATCGTATAACGTTAGTACGAACGTTTCTACTAACGTAGTCGGATTCATCATTCTGTTTGTATCTGAATTTTTTCATTTGGTATGATCAATTCCTACGAAATGTGTTTGGAAACATGCGGGAAGGCTCTTAGAACAGCTTATTCTTTATGAAAAACCCATTACAGTAGTGCCATACCTCAACAACAACAAGATGTTTCAGTGGCCTTGTAGGAAAAAAAAAGATCTAATAGGCTGAAATGGAAACAAACAGGGTGAAGAGATTACAACCAGTGAGTAAGATGGAGAGAGAAAACATGAGAGAGGAAGCGTATCAGTGAGAGTAACAGTGAGATCAAGTAAACAAGTTCACCTATTATAGAGATAAACAAAGCTTGAAGAAACAAGTTTCATAATGTCAAGTAGGTATGCGCTGAAAAGGACACATTACTATGTCTCAAAGAAGAACATTTTTTCTTTGAATGCATTTTGTAAGTGAAAAATAAATGTTATTTCCTAGGTTAGCCTTTGTTGTAAGTTAGCTTGCTAGGTCGATATGTTGCTAGCTACCTAGCATCAACTACGCTGGTGTCACACATTGCACACATTGGTATCACATTGCAGTTAAACAAATCTAATTATAATAATTAGATTTAATGATACACCGATTTCTATCTTTGCAGGTAGTCTTGCTGCTGATGGCAAGGCGGAGGTCACCTATTGCCTGGGCACACCCACAATCTCATCACTGGCGGGACACAATTGTTCCGGATTTTAGTTCTCTACAATACGTGCAGAATTTCCGTGTGTCCCAGGAGTTGTTTGAGTACATCTGCGGTTGGGTCAGGCATGTCATGAGGAGAAGGAACACAAATTACCGTTTGTGTGTCCCAATCCGAAAACGGGTGGCAAATGCGGCCACTGGCAGTGAATACAGGACCATCGGCCACCTTTTTGGGGTAGGCCTAAGCACTGTGTTTAATTGTGTTCAGGAATTCTGCAACGCAGCCATCATGGTGCTGCTTCTTGCGCACATTGTCCTGATGCTGACAAGTTGGTAGAAATGGCCACTTTCTTCCGTAATTGTTGGAGAGTACCACAGTGTGTTGGTGCAATAGATGGAAGCCACATTCCAATAATAGCACCAGAGGAGTAGCAACAAAGTGACCATCTCTGGCTGTGATGTTGGACATTACAGGCAATTACAGGCTGAGCAGTGCACGATCGGTTTTGGAGATGTCTTTTGGGAGATTAAAAGGACGATGGAGGTGCCTCCTAAAAAGAAACAACTGCAAGCTGGAGCAGAGCAAGAAAATGGCGCTGACCTGCTGTGTACTTAACATTTGTGAGGAACATGGTGACAATTTCACTGAAGAGCACCCCGACAGGCATGTAAACATTCAGCCTCCAGTTCAGGCATTACCTGAGCATGGTAATCCAGAAAGGCAATGACATTAGAGCTGCATTAACGGAGTACTTTAACAGACAGGACGAGTGATCTTTTTTTTTTTTTTTTTTTTACAGCACCACTGTTTTGTGACCCTACTTGTGCTGTTTTTGTGTTCAACATCAAGACTGTCATAACTTGTATTATTTGTTTCTCTGTTGATTAAGTATAATGAAGCAGACATGTCTAAGTAGAAATTGGTTTATTTTGAAAAACAAATGAAATACAGTGCAATACACAAAATACAAAAATCATTTAAAAAATGTAACAACGTAAAACAAAGTGTACAGTGCAGTGCAGTAAACATGTGCAATGTGCAATCTCAATAAACTTTTTGTAAACTTTTTGATGTGCGTACTGCATCTTCTGCAGTAAGGTGCCATTCATGTACCTGCTGTGCTGCAAGAACCTCTCATGTGCCCTCGCCAGATATTGCAGCATCTCCATGTTATTGTCTCACTTCCTTTTTCCTGTGTACAAGAACAATAACAATTAATACAGAGCTTCATTGTGTAGTCATGGCATTGCAAATAATTGTTTTGTGCAGGGAATGAAGTATGCTCCTGCCAAATGCTGGTCAAATATTGTCTGTGGCAGGTAAATTTAGCTTTTATCTATCAAAGCAGTTTGAATTGATGTGGATTAAGGCTCTATTTTGTATGAAACATTTCTACTATTCACATTTGACTTTTTTCATTTGTTAGTATTTCTAAGGCTTTCTCCATAGATTCAGAGGTGCCTCAATCTTTGCATAGCATCTGGTGTGACAGACTACTATATACCTTGCCAGTGCCGGCGCCCCCTACGCCCATTGCATAGGGCCCCCACCCCCATAGGGGCCCCAGCCGCCCGCCCCCGTTTACAAAAAAACTTTCCCAGATCTATCAGATTTTGTATTGGCACAAAGGTTAAATGGCAGGCGATGCCGTGGGGGCCCCCGTATCATGGATAGATCTGATTGGTTAAGAGGGCATTGTTTATGTCCAAGTCATGCGTGTGCTCACTGTCAATCTCAACAACATCAAAAGATATGGCACCTAAACGGGCATATGCCTCCGGCGCGGAGAAACGTAAAAAAAAAAAAAAAAAAGAAGTCTCGAGAAGAAAGTGGAGCTCGGGATAAAGGTAAGCAATAAAATAACTCACATGAAATGTTATAATTGATTTATTTAGCTGGCTATAGCAGTGCTTAACCGGTGCTTAACTAGTGAAAACACACTCAGTTGAGCCTAGCTAAGTGTAGCATAGCTCGCTACTCCCGGGGCCGTGACAGACAGAGACTAGGCAAGAGAGGAGAGTCAAACGGGCCAGCACGGCCGCTTTATTCACACATAGTCAATGGAAGATACGACCCGACCGCTCGGCTAGCGCACCGCCCCTTTGTCCCGGCCATAGACAAATATATGTAGACGCCATATTGACTGCTTCGGCCCGTTGCTATGATGCGTCAACGCGTCCGCCATATTGGACCGGGCAAGACTGGCCTGTAAACAAAAATACGGGGGCAGGTTTTCTGGATGAAAAGCACTATAACGTTTAAATTTCTCAACCGATTTCAATGAGTCGTTTTTATATTCAGAGGTTTATGATCTACGTGGAGTAGAAAAAAAAGTTTTGTCTCCAGTTACCTAGAATCTCGATAGTTTGGCTGTAATCGCTGCTAGACGCTCAAGAGAGCACTAAGGACACTACTAAGGAGACTACTGTGACTGCTAAGGAGGCTAGCAGAGAGAGTCTCTCAGAGGGAGTTTTTCTTTTTGCACACTTAGTTTTTCAATATTTTGCACTACTGCTGTGACCTATTTCTATTTATTTATTGTTTGTATCATATCTATTTTTGTTACAATGGTAATTACATATTGTTGTTAAATACATTTATTTGAAATTTTATAAGATAACTGTCTTTATTTGTAAGCTACTGCCTTTGTGGAATGTGATTCATTGTAGACCGGGGGGAGGGGGGCCCCAAAAAACTTTTTGCTTAGGGCCCCCCCGGAGGCCAGAGCCGGCACTGTACCTAGCACAACAAATCTTACCCTGTCTGGCCTGTTGAGATGAGGACAAGGAGCTTTGAGCTCCTGAGCTGCTAGAAGGTGTAGGTGAGCTGCAGTCCAATGGTGGCAGTAGCTCCGCATCGGCATCGATGGCAGACAACTCTATAAACAACAACAAAAACAAGAGAACAATGCTTTAAAAAACAAACTTGACCAATACACTTCATACAATGTTAGTCTTTTGTGAAGCCAAATGTTAATTCACGGTCGTAGGTGAGCCAATGGCAATGTTAGAAAAAGTAGCATGCTAACATTAGGTTACCAACGCTAGCTAGCTGTTGGTCAGCTAACATTACCCAAGCAAGCATAGCTACATGGCTTAACGTTTTATGTGAGAAATGCATAGCTGGCTGGCAACAAGGCGAAATATTTGTAACTTTATTCAGTTATTGTTCAGCTTTTAACTTTATAACCCAATGCCTATTTGGAATTTTACAGCAACAGATAACTGTGGCTTATCATGAGCCTTAGGGTGAATCCCAATTCTCCCCTTCGCCCTCACCCTTAGCCCTAACCCTCCTTTTGCGCGTTCACATTTAGGGGTAGGGTGTCCCGATTCTAGTTGGGAGTGAGGGGTAGGGCAAAGTGCTAGGGCTACATGGTCCTCCAAACGGAGATTTTTCAGGGGCACACTTCAAACCGAGGGCTATGAGAAATCTCCGACAAGCATCGGCAAGATGGTGGCAAACGCTGCACAAGCAACAAAAGGACACCACAAATGTAGTATTTTCTTCATTAATAAAGAAACTTAATATATTATAACTGTTGTATTATCTTAGTTTAATGTTGTCTCAATGTATTATAGACATTTTCTTTATAACAAGCATAACAAAAAATCGCTAGTATGCCGATGGTTACAACATTGTTTTTAGGCTGATTTATGCATGACAGTCCCGCATTTTGACATATTTCCATGTCGCATTTCCCCGTTTGATGGCATATGACGCCTGAAATATAACTAAGTCCAGCAGTGAAGTTGCTGCACTTGTTACCGCTCCTCTGATATCAGTGCCGACCGGCAGGGTAGGAGCACGGAGCACCGCTATACTGTCATGAAGTGGTAATGAAGCAGTGGTCTTTTTTTACTTGATGACTTGTTTGATCGATTGATAGCTTGAAACGTATAAGTTGTGAACGAATCGCGAGCGTCCATGCTTTTCTGTCTCCGTCATTGTGATAATACTATTATTACCAATATTGCCATTATTTGCCATTTGTTTTAGGATATTTCTTATACGAGCCTGTTGACCAAAGTTGTTTATTGTATAGTGATGCGTGCCTCTATCTTGTCTTGTACTGCTGCAAGCTGCAATTTCCCCTCGGGGACAATAAAGAGCCATTTATCTATCTATAGTAATCTATAGTAATGTCCGCCAACAAACTTGTCACATCGCCGCGTCATCCAACGACAATGACGTATCAGGGTCCTGAAGGGTTGTCCCAATTCTTAGGAGAAGACTACCCCTTGTACTCTGTTCCGAGGGGCAAGGCAAAGAGTGAGGGGCACTCGAAAAGGAGGGGGAGGGGTACAAATTGAGAATTGGGATTTGGCCTTAAAATCACAAAACACGTCAATGTATGTGTAGTGGAAATTTTGTTAGTCTAAAATAATTCACAGAATACGGATCTCGTTTACTTTTCTTTACTTGAAAATACTAACATTTATCCAAAAATTAAGTCAAGGCACGTCTGCAGCTCTTATGCATCTCGCATGTGCTCAAAACGGGAAAGAAATCGTCTGACTTCCTCTTTACTTAAAAATTAAATCTTTTTCCTTTCTACTTAAATTAAATATATAGTCAAGTCACAGCAGTATGTCTTCCATTTTGTTAAATGAGAAAGCCTCAATCTGAGGGAGAGGCAGAGCTGCGGTTCACATCAGGATATACAATCCAGACCGTTTCCAATTGAGTGTCTCTCAATGAAATAATGATGCTCTTCAGAAGCCCTCGTGTTCCCGTCCCCTCCGTTCAATATGGTCTGTTTGCATAAACTAGCTAAGCAGGTGAAAACGTTTGGTGCCTCAAGCCACTCAACAAAAATTATGCACTTTCTACTGAATGAAAAGTGTCGATGACTCAACACTTTGTTGAAAACATAATTTTTGATGAGCAGCATGCCGCACAGCACTTTTTCACCGAGGCATCAATTTGGATTTACCCTCCCTCCATTTTCTCCAACAGTTGTTACTGTTCAGTAAAATCATGCACATTACACTATCTGGCTTAAAGTTGGTTCCATCATTGTTAATGATTTCTTACTATTGTCTTGGAGCAACCAGATGTATTTCCATGTCCAAAGTCAGTGATGAAGTGCCAGCAGACCGCGGATAAATGGCGCAAGTCATGATGTGAACATTGATAGAAGCATTTTCATTGAGTTCTGTGAAATCTTTTTTTTTTATTAGATGTGACTTTAAAAAAAACAATAATATGAAGCAAAATTAATTTCTTTGATATAATTATGTGTGTTAAAATTAAGTAGCGTCGACAACACCATTAAAGGACTTTTTATAGTGCAGGCATGTGCATATTTTCTCGAGTATAAATTCCAAACTGCAAGTGCTCAGGTATTTTCTACAAAAATAGAAGTGGGTGTGGGTGCATGAGATCCTCACATCTAGATAGCAGTTAGGGGAGTTCAGACTAATCCAGGAGTTACACTTCCATGGTAACCAGTTCCAGGTCTAGTTCAGGCTCAGTATGGAGCAGTTTGACAGCCTATTGGGGATATTTGGAGCTAAGGTCGACAGAATGAGGACACATTTTTTGGAGATTATCACTCCAAAAGAACATTTGGCAATTTGTTTGAGGAGGGTGATTGTGTGAGTGATGGAACAATATATCAATAGTAAGCACTTGAGCTATTTAGTTTGTTTACACTACAATGCATGAAGAGCCCTGTTTCTGACTCTGAACAGAGCTGCAAAGGTCCACGGCACTTAATCTCTTCGGTAGTGATCGTCAGTTAACGACACCGCGAATATAAAATCATGTGACTCCGAAAACAGGTGGAAACGAACCGCCCTTTGGGCACAGGAGTCATTTTCACCCCTGGAAAATCGGCCATCAATCTCATCGGGGGCCAGGTTACTCACCTTGTTATAACAAAGGGAATCGCAGTTCACGCCAGACCCATGGGGGGGCACCATGCAGTATGACTAATTTCATTGGAAGACCAGCTAAGACTGATGACATTAAATGGGATTTTACTGGCCATTCATATGTCCTAGGGACAAATTTCATTTGTTCTGTGCCTAACTTAAACTCCTCCCAATTCAAGTGATCATAAACCTACTTTATGCCCATAGGCTAGACTATAGATTACTTTTATCATAATGTAGCCTATTCATTCTGAAATAGTCATTTAAAAATCAGACGATTAGTTGTTTATTACATTAACTCTTGGCAGCACATAATTAGCGTACCCCCAACCCCCAAAAAGCAGTAGCCTAATATATTTTGATAGCATTGTAACCAGGCTATTCATAGCCTATTTTATATTCAGTGCATGCATCAGGTCTACTCCGTATAGTCCAGTGTCAACCTTTTGTTAATCAGGTAGAATGTAACAGCGATCTCGCGGCTGCATAGCCTAACCTACCATTTTTTTCTCTTTGTGAGATAACTTCACCTGGCTGGTAGAAAACGTGGTCAATGTTGTCACATGACTCACACACGAGTAAATTCACTGTCACTATCGCTGCTTCAAACTAACTGCAATAGGCTTTTGAATAATATAATTATCCGAGAGATTTGAAACAAATAGGCAATAGTTTGGCATACTAGACTAGCCGTATAGCCTGTTATGCAGCATGAAATGGCTGCGTGTGCAAAGTTTTTCTGACCACCAAATAGGCTATCTTCTGCCAGAGAGAAAAAAGTTCACCCCCTAAGTAAAATGTCAGTGGGACAAATGTTTAAGTCTTAACCATGATTGCTTTCACCCTGTCCCTAATCGTCTTGTTTGAATTTGAATACCCAACTAGTGCTTCATTTACATATGAAAGGCTACTCTAGGACTCGACGTGTTGGAAGGGGAGGGGGGAGAGTTTTTGCCTGGACAAGTCAAGGGCAATTCACGTGAAGTGACCCAAAATCTGATGTTCCACGTTGTCACACTTCACCGTTCTCACCCGGATAGCTTCCTTTTCGTGCAGTGCTAGCTTACCCATTGCATTCTGTTCAAAGATTGGATGTTAGCTAGCAGGGTAGATTTGTTCTTAATGGTGCACTATGTAAGTATGAGAGGAAAATGGCTCATCCTCAAGGATGCTTCTTTATATTGTAAATATGTAATGTAAACAATCTGCTTTCCCAGCACATGTAAACAAAACAGTGAAACAATTACTTTCTATATTGCTGGCTAGCTTCAAGTCTTTTTCCAGACATCCAAATTTTCCTCTGAGGATAGTTTATTTATTCATTTCTGAAAATCTTTTTTATCTACCTTTACTTTACTTTTTTTTTTAGTTAAAAGTTTCCCACTCAAATTTACACACGGGACCTTTAAAGGTTACACTTAATTTTCCTGAGACAGTAGCTAAGTAATTTAGGAAAACATTATTTTAAACAAGCTTGGAAACATTTAGATGGGCTTGCAATTTTATAATATTATGTCACTTTTCAGATACCTGGCAACCGGTGATGTTGGAGCCTTTGGAGGGATGGAGGGAATCTCGCTTTCTCCACCTTCAGATAAACCCTGTGTGAAAACAGGCTGAATCTTCCAGACGATGCTCCTCAGAGGCAGAAAACAACCATGCACTGCATCCTATAGGGAAAGGAAGCTCTAACAAGTCCACTGAAGAGGCCCTAGCTGTGCAGGAGACATTCAACATGAACTTCATGTGTGCTGCTGGTGAAGTGCATTGGCAGAGTAATGTAGACTGACCTGCCTGCCATCCTCTGCAACCCATGCCTGCTGCTGCTCTTTAATTAAATGAATTCACAGCATGGTAAAATCATGCAGAAAATACCTCATCCATCCTCATTACACACATTACACGTATTGTCTTAAATGCTTCTTTTTTATTTTAACACATTTTCAAGTGCACTTTATACTCAGAAAAAGGACAGCACTAAACTGAAAGAGACTGTATGTTGTGGCACCATCGGGGAAAAAGCCACTACAGTAGGCAGGATTGAAGGACAAAATAGTCACTTTTAATGACTCACTTAAATTCATTCACACTCATTATCAGAAGTCAAAACTGTCCAGAGGACCTTCAGCAACCTCCCTGGATGCACTCTGGGTGGTCTGTCTTTCTCTTTAAGTCCTTTAGGATGGCAATCAGCTCCCAGCTGGCTGACTGGTAATGCCCTTCAGCTGGGGCAAGATGGCCGAGTGGTTGTTGTCAGGGGAATGTAGTACTTTTCTACAGTTTCTCTGTGACAGACTGGGACATCTGCCAGAGTGTAAGCATGTATGAATGTACAATCTATTTGTGTTTTGAACTACGCAAGAATTTAATCTCAGAGTGCTAGGGGAGAGTCTATATAGATTTTTTGGTAACACTTTATAATAAGGGTACAAATCATATACTGAAGTAATGATTAACTAATGCCTAACTAATGCTTGCTCATGATGATTTAATGCATGAATTAATGTAGGATGTATCATGAATTCCTGTTGCTCACCATTAACAAATGATCAAGTCACTATGACTTTATGTTATTAGTTCACCCTGAATAGATCATCAGTTAAGGAATGTTAATTCAGTTACTTCATACATTAATTGATATGCGACCAAATTAGCTGGATTCATCTTAGATAAAAGTTTATTTCAGGACCATGCATTTTCTCAGCCTCTCTGATAAAAAAATAGCTTCATATTTCTATGAGAATAGACCCAATGCTAATGGTATCATTCTGACACATTTACAACATATTTATTTGTGTGGTTGAATGCAGTGTATGTAGCACAGTAGAGAAAGATGCACTAAAACCAAAATCATCTAGCAGGTACCAATTGACAAATTAGAGAATGATCAGACATGTTTAAGCTCAAAAGTGCCATAGGCCTACCCGATAAACTGACAACTGAGTGTAAAATACACATGAAGTGTTCATCATTACTTATGGTGCATTCGATTGTACTCGGAACTCAGAAAAAAACTACCTCCGACGCAGAAAAGTGCAATAGAACAGTCATTCAAGACAGAATTCCAAGTCGGAAACTCGGCGTTGTAAATTAGTGAGCAACCAGCAGTAAACTTAGCCAACTTTAGCTAAATTACTTTGCTAACGTTAGCTTAGGTTGTTAGCAAGCTACTAACTTTACCCAGGCTTAGCTAGCATTAGCTTGTAATGCCTCAGCATGAGGGTGTAGATAAACACAAAATGCCAACAATGGCCCTACTCTAATAAACTAATGTCTAAACTCTAGGTTGAACATGTAGACGTTTTCTGAGGTAGAAAGCTGTTACCCAATTTGTTAGTCACTGAACAAAGAAGTGACGTCCTAACTGAAGACCCACCTTGATGAGAGGACTGACAGATTGCATTTGAATTTGAATTTTGACGAATTTTGAGATTCAGGGGTAAACAGGAGCCTAGAAGTTGCTTTAAGGGCCAAAGGTGCTGTGGTAGGTGGAGGCAGATAAGAAATATTTAGGGTAAATGTAGGGTAAACTATTGCCTAGACCAGTGTTTTTCAACCTTTTTTGAGGCACGGCACATTTTTTACATTAAAAAAATCCCGCGGCACACCACCAACCAAAAATGTTACAAAATGACACTCTGTAGCCTAATACAGTATATATAATGACAACATAGTCTCTCAATTTATTTATACTCACTCAGTGTGAAACCTGGGCGTGTTTAGATGAACACAAAGCTGATATCCTGGCAGGAATTGAAGAAAGACACACACAAAGCTCTTCCTCAACAGCTCTCAGTCTCTCTCTGTTTTTAGTTTTCATAGCAGTCATGCTTGAAAAGCTCAGCTCACATAGATATGTTGTGGAAAATGGGAGCAATGTCGAAATAGCTTGCCAGAATGGGGAACTCCTTGGCAGCAGCCAACCAAAAACTGTCCAAAGGTAGATCAGCAAAGCTTAGCTTTAAACCACGATCTTGTCTCAGTTCAGTTAGTTCCTCCTGCTCCTGCAAAGTC
>CABFOQ010051908.1:0-13915 GCA_900660455.1 Gephyroberyx darwinii
GCCGTCCTCGCTGTAGTGTCCGTGTGGTGAGTCCAGGTGAGGTCGTCGGAAATGTGAACACCAAGGAACTTGAAGTGGCGGACTCTCTCCACTTCAGCTCCATTGATGTCGATGGGGGAGTGTCTGTGTGGCCCCTCCTGCCGCTTCCTGTGGTCCACTATCAGCTCCTTAGTCTTGCTGACGTTGAGAGCGAGGTTGTTGTCCTGGCACCACACTGCCAGGGCTCTGACCTCATCTCTGTAGGCCGTCTCATCACCGTCTGTGATGAGGCCCAGGATGGTGGTGTCGTCAGCAAACTTTATGATGGGTTAGGGTTAGGGTTAGGGTTGTTTGGCGGCCACCACTGATTGCATGCAGTGTGTGTGTGACATAATGTGGATTAATAAAGTGTTGTTCTTATTATTATTTTATCCCTAATTTTTACCTCAGATTTTCAATGTCATTTTACCACCTTGTGATTGTATGCCTCAGTGGTTCCCATCCTTTTTTTCTTGTTTGTATTGTCTTATCTTAAAAATCTGAAAATAAATCATTAAAAAATTATGATTATGAATTGCTTGTTTTTCCCTAGTGACATGGTTTTTATTTGTCACCAGACTCAAAGCATTTAGTTTCTTAAATGGCAGCTCTTCTGACCAGCTCATGATAGGACCATTTTAGACCTGGAGTACGGAATTTGCACAGAGCTTTTACAAATGGTTGGAGATTGTTGGGTGAGATGCTGTGGACTAAGTTTTATCCTAAGTGGAACTGCAATGTAGGTGAATGGATGTCTGATCAGTGCTGAGAGCAGGAGCCTATACTATTGTAACACTTGCTAACTTACTTAGTGTCACCAAGATACAGGTCCTGGACCCAGTGAGGGAAACAACCAATAAGAGGCAGTTTTATAAAAAGTAGTAACTTTTATTTGCACAAGATTTAACAAAATACTGGTAGGAAGGAAGCACTTTGAATTTAGATAAATAAAAATAAAGAAATCTCAAAAGGGAGTGTCAGTATCTTCATGCTCGATATCTGTTCACTCAAAGAATATAAACTTAGGGGGTACACATATTGTGTACAAGTCAGGATTGCTAATCACATGAAGACAAAAGTGCATCAATGCTTTTGGCTGACAGCTCACACTACTAGGCTACATTAGTCATTTGAATGGCACAGTGATATAGACAAACTCTACAATATAAACATATAAATAAATAAAGTGAAATTAGATTGTTGACCCCAACCAAAGCAGTGACCCCCACACTTCTGTACAAAACAAAACATTTAGAAATAACAAAATCCTACATACATGGTGGCATTAAAAGTAAATACCTGTACAATGCCAGGCACTGTCATACCCTGCCCGACCTCAGGACTCCTGCCCATTACACACCCTACATGACGTTCGAAGCCTCATCCACGGAGTGCTTCAGGAATGGATTTGGGGTTGGCGGACAGTTTTGAATTAAGGATATAAGGAAAGAACCCCTCACAACTCGGGGGTTGTAGTTTATACTGTATATGAACAGGCACATTTGACAATTACTAATGAGAGCATTATAATAAGCTGTATTCTGATGCTATACACTATCAGCGATCAGAAAAACAGGAAGAGAAATCACTCATTGACCAACTTGGGGACCCCATCAGCCACTTGATCTTAGATGATCAATGCAGCAGCGTTACCCACTTTGCCATTGAGAAGCTGATGCGGTTATATTACAGCATGGCCCAGATAGCTCAGTCAGTAGAGCATGTAACTCTCAGTCACAGGATTGTGGGGACAATCCCCACATAGTCATTTATCACCTTTGTAAGTTGTTTTGGATAAAAGTGTCTGCTATGTGACTGTAATTTAACAAATTCTAATAAACATTGAGCTCATCGTCTCAACTCAATTATGGTTTTATATTAGGTCACAACACCAATAGATATGTATTAATTTTTTTATTGTCATTATTCACATTTGTAGTTTGATTCACTGGCCCGACTACGACACACATCGCAGTCTTCATCTACTGCCTGCTCTATTTTTTTGACCAGCAGGTGGCCCTAGTGTACATTTGAAGCCTCGAGAAATGAACCTATTTTCAACCCAATTGGCTGGAAAGCTTCAACGCTTCAGGAAGCTTCATTTTGCCATCACTACCATATTCATATCAGTTGATACTCACAACACTGTCCAAGACCACAAGCCAAGCACCAAGTGTCTTAAGTAAAAATATGGTGCAACTTAGTCTGCAGTTTTAATGATCTCTGCTTGTCAGCTCTGGATGCCATTGCTCCACTCAAAATTAGATCCAGATCCATAGCTTACTCTTCCCAGTGGATGAATGATAACATCCAGAGTCTGAAACGTGCACGTAGAAGGGTGGCACAGAGGTGGAAAACCACCAAACTCCAAGTCCACATTATATACATGAAGGAACTACTGATTCTTATAATCTTAAAGTTAAAAATGTGAGAGCTGCCTACTTTGCTAACTTGATCACAGGTAAACAACATAATCCAAGGTTCCTCTTTAGCACAATTAATAGACTAGTAAATTTGGCTCCCACTGTTGTTCTTGTCTTTTCAATTGATGACTGTGAACATTTTTTTAATCCTTTTTTATCGACAAGATCATTGGTATTAGATCTATGATTTCATCTTCCTCTATCGCTATGGTGGACTTTCCTGCTTGCTGAATCAGTTCCACCCCATCTCCTTTCAGGATCTAATTGACACTGTATGCCATATGCAATTGTCATAGACATTTACCCACAACACTATTTAAAGAGGTCTTGGGTGCTATTGGTCCCAGCTTACTCTCTATTGCTCAACAGCTCCCTTATGTCCAGCACTGTCCCGGGTTATTTTAAACTTGCCAGTATTCAGCTTCTCCTTTAAAAAAAACCTGGTCTTCATCCATCCCTCCCTCAAAAGTATAGACCCATTTTAAATCTTAGAAAAACTGGTTGCCAAGCAACTCTTAGATGTGGTGGAAAACAATAATGCATTTGACCAAGTTCCAGTCAGGTTTTCGTAGCCAACATTGCACTGAGATTGAACTCCTTAGAGTCATTAATGATATTTTAATGCGTGCTGATGCTGGGGAATATAGTATTTTGCTGTTCAGCCATTGTGCTGCCTTCAACACCATTGAGCACAGTATTATTCTTGATATGCTGAAGCAGTGGGTATATCTGGGACAGCCCTTGATTGGTTGCTTCCTAATTGTCAAATAAAAACAATTCTATCTTTATTGGTGATTATATGTCATCGTCTGCCTTGACGACCTGTGGAGTGCCCCAAGGACCGAATTTTGGGGTCCTTGGTTTCTATGTATATGCTGCCCCTGGACTGATCATTCTGTGTTGTGACCTGTGCAATTGACCCTGGAACCCGATTCGATGATCCTAGCAACAAACTCGCTAATAGCTGAACGGTCAACGAAGTGGAACACAGACAAACGGACTTGTGAGCTGACTAAATCCCCGTCTTACCCTCCTTCTCTTACTCCCTGCAATGTGTGTCTTTCCCCAGGTGGATTGTCCCTGCAGCACCAAAGCCTAACACATAACCCCCTTTCCCCCCCCGTTCTTGAATAAAAGACTGTTTGAGTTTAACCAAGACTGGCTCCCTGTGTATCTAACGGTTCCAGCTGCAATTGGACTTAACTGGCCGCAGCAGGTGCCAGATACAGTGAGAACCTGCCCACCAGCTTCATTCTCTCTTGCATCCAGCCCTAGACGAATATTGAGTTTTCTTTGAGATCTTTCTCTAATGTTACTCTTTCATATTCAGGAAAATGCGTTTAGTCTCATCTTTGTCTTAAAAAGAGCTCATTTGTGTCTAGGAGATATAAAAGCTTTCCTATAGGATGATAGGAGATTAAAAAGGCACAAATGTAAGGAGGTAGTTGTAGTTGTTTTTTGACATGTAAAATCTTATTTAATGTGGAAGGATGAATTATTGATTACACTCAAAAGACTAAAGAGTTCAGGTGAGATGTGTAACTGGATTTTCTTTTTGAAGAAGAATTAGTAAATCATTCAAATCAAAATTTGAAACTGTCAGGACACACTGGGGCAGGGGAGGGGTTGTGGGAAGGGCGCTAAAGGAGATATTTTTTTCTGTGTGTGCACACAGATAAAGCACACACTACACACAGTATTATACACAGAAAAGTATTATAACCCTCAAAAGGGGGTCACACTTGCAAAAAGGGTATGCATAGGGTATTTAAGGTCAACAGGGGCCTGTGCCACAAAGCAGGTTTAGAAAAGAGGAGATTAACTTTGAAAGTCTGGTTTGAGTTAACCTAACAAGTCAATTGGGGATAAAGCATTTCCACAAAGCCGAATTCAAGCTACCGTGCAGGGCCATTTTTGCCTATTTGCATTATAAGCGAATGGCTAAATGGCTATATTTTATATAGCACTTTTATTATAATTTACGCATGAAAGACAAGAAATGATAACCCAATTGGAAGATGAAGTGCTCATACCAATGTGGAGCAGAAAAAGAAAAAATCTGAAGAGAAAAAACGGGCTGAAAATACAGGTAAAATGATTTCTTTACTGTTAGAAATCCCCACAATGCGATTGACTATACATACCTAACAGCATCAGCTGAATTTTGGCGTATATGCAGGAGCACTTAGTTGTAATTCATGTTGAACCTTTGACACTCATTTTTTCTTATTTGCTTAGTCTACCTTGTTTAATGCAAGCTAATTGTCTCCTGAAATCTAAAAATGGATGATACAATCTCAAATAATATATATATATAATATATTTAATATAGATCACTCTGTGTGGATTGAATTAATAGATAAAAGCATATTATAATATATGCTTATATACTTTATATAATAAAGTCATATAATGTACACCTACCCCTGACATGGTTTTTGTTTTGTAAAATTTGCCTCTGTGTGTGTGTGTGTGTGTGTGTTTTAGGTGTTATTCAGTATTTTAGTGCATCTGCACAAGACCATAGGAGACAACTGGACAAAGTCAACCATCAGGTAGGTTACAGCCACTTTGCTGCTGCTGTTTAAACAACATGCAACTTTGCTTGCTCACTATAATGGGATAGTTTCTTTCAAGTCATGTTTGAATTAAGAGGTCACTGTTGTCATTATGATGTTGCTATAAGTAACAAGTTTTTTTTAAGATATATTTTTGGCCTTTTTATGTCTTTCTTGACAGAGATAGTGAGAGAGAGACAGGAGGGTATGGGAGAGAGGGGAAGACATGCAGCAAATGACCGCGGGCTGGATTCGAATCCAGGTCAGCTGAGCCACCGGGGCGCCCACATGAGTAACAAGTTTGATGATTATTAGTTAGTTAGATGATGATTAGTGTTGTTGTTGTTGCTGTGTTGTTGTTATTGCTGCTAATATTAACATTAATATTGTAGTGACACCGTTTATCACTTCCACAAAGACGCCAGGCTATATACAAAAAAATAACAAATTAACCAAAACAGGTCAAATGCCTCATACAATATACATAATATTAATATTATACAGTAATTGATATTATACAGTGATTTAATGATACATTTTCTTTTTCTTTTATTTCTTTTATACCAGCTGATCAGATTCCCCAGGATCCCCCAAGGATCTGTGTTATTCTCTTTTACTAATATTTGTGCAATTAAATTTTCTAAAAAAAATTCTTGTACATAGTTATTTATTGTTTTCATATTGGGCTTTATTTGTTAAGTAAAAGCTTTATTGATAATAAAGTATGCCTAGCCATTCCTTTTCATTCAGGAGTATTAAAATGACAGTGGTTTGGGTTTGGGGAGGCCACACTGTAAGATGTCGCTTAGAGCCCCAAAATGTTCAGAAACGGCCCTGGCTCCCAGGCTTCCAGGATGCATACAAGCTCCAACCCCGACTGGACGGCTCTTCCAGTTCTGCTCCCGGTTGCATCCTCCAGGAACAGGTTGGCCATCGCTGGTCTCGCTTGCTCTCTGCTATGTTTTGCCTGAGCGAAGCACTAGCCAGCACAGTTGCAAGCACTGTGCTAGGCCTAGATCTACACACGCTGAGACCGATCAACCAATGGGAGTAAGGGAAAACCATGACCAGATCTGATGGACCGTCCCCTCATTATCATAGGGACAGGGAAATACAGAAATAAATAAATAGGGAAAAGAATATATACGGAAATGCATTTATAAGAAAATAGAGAGATTGGGAAAAAGAGAAATTTATAAATACAGAATTCAATTCTCAGGGGAATAAATACACAAATAAGTAAATGGGGAAATAAATATAAACAATAATAAAGACAATAAATAAATAGGACAAAAAATACAGAAATATACATTATACCAGATTTAATCTATTTATTTATGTATTACTGTGTGCATTAATGCATTGTTTATATACACTGATGAGTTGATTTTATTTATTTATTTATTTATACATTAATTCATTTATTTATAGTTTAGTCAGTTTTGGCTCTCCATAGACAGGAATTACGAATACGAATACGACTTCTGTGCTGTGAAAATCTTTTGACAGTTGGAACACTACAAGAGAAGTTGAAAGGTGGATGCTTTATTCGGCAAGGCTTGCAGAACGCAATGGATGTGATGTATAATCGATTTTTATTTCACAATACATTATAGCTTCCAGTGACCGCTGGCTTGTAGTTAAACCAATGCTCCGTGGCGTGCATGCGCACGGATGTGCATCTGAATTAACAAGATAATTATCTCAGAATTTCGAGATAATTATCTTGTATCTCAGAAAAACAGGGCATTTTTTTGTCAGGTGAATGCATTACGCTTCCGTAGTGTCATCAAATAATTATTTCGTTGTAACGTTAACCGTTTTCTAAAAGCAATACGGCACTTGAGGTCTTGCTGGATCACTGATGGTTAAATGGGGTTGCCTAACAACGCTCTGAACCGTGACTGTATCCCTGGTACAGCCTACATCATTATATATTTTACATTTTCTATTAAGGTTAAACGTTAGGATGGCAGAACTATGTTTGAAAAACATTGCGTTCCAGTCGAATCAGTGTTACGGGAATACCAATTGAGCTTCAACTGTGGTTTAGCCTGGTAACTAACCTCTCCTGAGGCAGGCTAGTTTTGAAGCATAAATTGCCACAGTAACTCAGCCTTTACTACGTTGAGCTTGCTTTGTGGAACAGAATAAACCTGAAAATGAGCCAGACTACGTGAAATAAGCCTGGCTACGGTGGTAAACTCGCACCCCTCTAGCCTAAGAAACAGAATTTGAGATTTGTTTATTTATTGAGATGGCATTGTAATCCCTAGTTCACACTCCAGATCAACGGGTGGCGGTAATGCACCTTTAAGTTGTTTGCCAACCGCCGTAATACAGAACTGAGGAAGAAGAGCTGGGCGGGGATGACGTCAATTTCGGCTCCCTTGAGGGCGCGGTAACGTCAGTGGAGTCAGTTGTTTGATCAGCTTGTCAGTTCTGTCAGGAGACAGCACAGAGTTAGCGGCTAGCTAGGTAGTTTCTTTCTGGACACAGACAGGACTAGCAGCTAGTTAGCCAGTGGAAGTCGCTGAAATGTTGAGTCTGGGAACCGGAGGAGGGAAATCTTCCAAACCGTCGTTTGTTTCCTATGTCACCCCAGAGGTAAGTTAAGACGGAAGTGTTGACTAACGTTAACTGAGCGAGGCTTACCAGCAACTAAAACGTAGCTAGCAGGAGCTAATAACTTGAGCCAATGGAGCAGACATGACCTGGACATGACAGGGTGGGGTTACAGTGTTTGCCACCAATATTTACGGTTCTCGTATGGAGATAACTGCCCGTAACTTTCCATCTGCACTAATAAAATGTCAACTTTTATAAACTGTTAGCCTTTTTAAACCAAAACAAACCGTGGAAGGCGTTAGCGAACAGTGTGCACTAAGTCTAAAATCAACTAAAAAAATTTTTTGTCACTGCTGCAACTTCCTGTTATAATCCCAAAATGTATAGAACTCATTAGCCAAACATGGGCTTTTCGGTAAATTAGTACTGGTACTAGTAAAATGAGGTTATTGCTTGTGAATACAATTTCATTAGCCACAGTTATAGGCTCATGTTTAAATGCTTAAATGACTGCTACCTTGTCACACGATGCGCCATAAAACTCTCACGCATCAGTTTGAACAAGCGGGCCCTGAAGTCGTACGCGAAGATGAGACTGACAGAGGTCGATTAGCATGAATAAGAAATACCCACCCAGTGACCTCTCAGTCCTGGGTGATTTTTAATAACTAATGCAACCAAAACAGCTTGACTACATTTGCTGTGATAAAAGCAATAATGGCAAGTCCAAAATTTATGTGATGTACTTTATTAATTTGTCTATCCTGTGGCTCATTCATGGACAGACATAGGCCTAGGTGTTTGATTGCAGCTTCAATAAGCCTATTAGGCTATAATATGGATTAATAATTATCTATTGCAAAGGGTTTGTTAATGTTTACTCTTTATGTAGACTCCCAAGCCTACTATCAGTACCTGCACAGCCAATCAATATGTCTAAAACACAGAGCGAGAGTGATTGCGTATTAATATATAGTTATTGCACTTTTAGTAAAGCCGGAAGTTGTCAGTGATGTTGGAAAAAGTACACATAGGCATACCTTGTGTAGCTGTTTACTAGATGTGAGTGAGTTGTGATTTTGTTGTGATGAAATGGGTGTCAAACTAGGTGCCCTGGCACATAGCCCGCTTTATGTACACCCATGGGCATCAGTTGGGTATAACAAGGTGTTAAATTTGCCATACATTTATTTTAAGTGAGTTGAAATTAACTTGTGTGGTGATACTTGTGATACTTGTGTGTGCCAGCGAACGTGATCATACGACCCTCTATACTATGAACTTGAACTTGTTATTTGGCCCCAAATAACTTTCAGTGATGAAGTGACTTAATCATATTTAGGCTATTATAGGAAAATAATGAACAGATTGACAAAATATACTAAATAGTTCATTTGTGGTGCAGTGCCACAATATCCCAACAAAACAAGAAGTTGGTCAGTGTACAGTGGGGTCCAAAAGTCCACTACCATTTATCATTTATTATTAAAACAACCTTTTTTTTTTTTTTTTTTTTCACTCAGTTGATACTTCTTATTCAAGAAAACATTACAAATCTAAATGTTTATATCGTTGAAAAATGCTTGTATGAAATTTAAATATGTCTGACTATATATATATATATATACTACCGCTCAAAAGTTTGGGGTCACTTAAAAATGTCCTTATTTTTGAAAGAAAAGCACAATTTTTTTCAATTAAAATAACATTAAATTGATCACAAATACAGTCTAGACATTGTTAATGTGATAAATAACTAATAGAGCTGGAAACGGCTGATTTTTAATGGAATACCTACATAGGCGTACAGAGGCCCATTTTCAGCAACCATCACTCCTGTGTTCCAATGGCACATTGTGTTAGCTAATCCAAGTTTATCGTGTTAAAAGGCTAATTGATCATTGAAAACTGTTGTGCTGATTAAAGAAGCAATAAAATTGGCCTTCCTTAGGCTAGTTGAGTATCTGGAGCATCAGCATTTGTGGGTTCGATTATAGTCTCAAAATGGCCAGAAAAAAAGAACTTTCTTCTGAAACTCGTCAGTCTATTCTTGTTCTGAGAAATGAAGGCTATTCCATGTGAGAAATTGCCAAGAAACTGGAGATCTCATACATACATGTGTACTACTCCCGTCACAGAACAGTGCAAACTGGCTCTAACCAGAATAGAAAGAAAAGTGGAAGGCCCCGGTGCACTACTGAGCAAGAGGACAAGTACATCAGAGTCTCTAGTTTGAGAAACAGACGCCTCACAGGTCCTCAACTGGAAGCTTCATTAAATGGTACCCACAAAACACCAGTCTCAATGTCAACAGTGAAGAGGCAACTCCAGGATGCTGGCCTTCTAGGCAGAGTAGCAAAGAAAAAGCCATATCTGAGACTGGCCAAAAAAAGGAAAAGATTAAGATGGGCAAAGAACAATTTAGGGAAGAAGCAGTCAGTTGGTATTCTGTCTATAATGGAGTGGCCAGCACAGTCACCAGATCTCAACCCTATTGAGCTGTTGTGGGAGCAGCTTGACCGTATGCTATGGAAGAAGTGCTCATTAAACCAGTCCAACTTGTGGGAGGTGCTTCAGGAAGCATGAGGTGAAATTTCTTCACATTACCTCAACAAATTGACAGCTAGAATTCCAAAGGTCTGCAAGGCTGTAATTGCTGCAAATGGAGGATTCTTTGACGAAAGCAAAGTTTGAAGTAGTAAAAAGTAAAAATCATTATTTCTAACCTTGTCAATGTCTTGACTATATTTTCTATTCATGTTGCAACTCATTTGATGAATAAAAGTGTGAGTTTTCATGGAAAACATGACACTTGGATATCTGCTTGAGCCAGTGCTAAACAACCTGTCCTCCAGGTTCCCAATGAGTGACTGAAGGAACGCTGTTGAATCGATCTGCCTTAACCTCACACTGGTTGTTAAGGAGATACCGCAAAACTCCAGTCTCTCGGCTGTAAGGGATTCCTGCCTTTTTTCACCTGGAGTAGCTATCATTGAAGAAATAAGTTGAATGGTTCTCCTCATAAGCTTGTCTGCTTTTGTGAGTGTCATTCCTCTTTCTTGCAAGGTGAGTGAAAGGTGTGCGATTTCCTCTAATGTGTCATACATTAATCCTAAATCACACAGAAACTGTTGTCTCCATTTTGGCCATCAGGCCCCTGTATATAGCCTTCTCCTTCTCATCCCTTGTGGCATCTTCAGAAGCAGCATTGAAGTGGTGATGCAAAGCTTTGTAGGAGTTCCATACAGCCTTCACTGTTCTGAAGCTGCTGGCTGCCCATCGAACATCAAGGACCTTCCCAATCATCTGCAGATTCATTTCAAGTTGTTGTGCATGCTGAGCCAGTTCACGGAAGTTCTTTGGTGACCTGTGGTAGAGGGTTTAAATGATTAATGTTATTTACGTGTTTGACTGTATCACCCACAGACAATTCCAATCTGTGAATGAAGCAGCGCCACACTATAAGATTGGGATACATCTGCTGTAGACGGGTAGCTACCGCAGATTTCCTGCCTAACATGGCACTTGCACCATCACATGCAAAAGCAATGAAGTTTGCCTTTATGAAGCTTTCGTCCAGTCCCCATGTTTGGAGGCATTTTAGCAGTTTGTTATAGTCTCAGCTGACTGGCTTTCAAGCTCAACCAAATCCAGGAAGATAACTGTAGGCACATCATTTATTACGTGGTGTGCCTGTGGAGAGGAGCAGAGTGTGTGTGATTAGACTGCAGCCAGGATTTATGTAACCTAGGAACACACTGGGCGCCACAGGTATTCCAGATCACGCGAATCAGCCACCTGCAGAGCAAACAGAACAAACCCCAAGAGGACACCAGGGGTCATCACAAGTCCCAATCTACACACAACCGACCCCCCTCTCCCCTACTAGCTGTGTAAAAATAGCATGTTAAAGTTTGTAACAAATCTGAGTGATTCTAACTTTACTTGTTTTTTTTTGCGTTCACTTGGTGGTCGAGATCTTTTGCTGGCATCGGCAGGAGGAGGCTTGCTTTTTTCATGTTTACGAAATTGCCGTATATCCATTTGTCAATGACAGGTAACGCTACACACTGATAATGCAGCTCAATTTTGAATATAATGAAGCTTAACGTAAGTTCAATCAAGAAGGCTACCTCCCTCATTCATATTTTGTCAGCAGGTACAAGCACGCCCCCAGCTCTGCATCGTCCAATCACCCTAGCCCACGCTCCTTTCTCCTCCCCTTCCTCCCTCTCCAGAAACCAATCATTAATCATTTCCCTCTCTTTGTATCGCCTCAGCTGCTTCTGTGTTTCTGTCATTTCAGCTGCCTAAACCGCACCTGACTGACGCACCACCTCCATCAGATATCCGGAAGGGTCACATCTTCAGCCCGAGGGGGTTCTCCTGTCTTCTACCTGCCCCTGAGCTTCACCCTATCGCTGGATACCTCTTGGAGTCTACGCCAAACCTGCGCTCATTTCTTATGCTCTTAATAAATGTTTATAAACAACAATAGGAAAACAAAAGGAAATTTTAAAGTTGCGTAAACGCTATTTCAGAAATGTAGGAGGTGCATTTAGCCTCCAATACAGCCCTGCTTCTACACCAAGTCAACATGTATGCATGGAAAGTTCCCTGCTACTTATATGGAACATTCCAAACTAGGAAGTTGTTCTTTGTTCATATTGAACGGATACTGGGTAGTGGGGTAAACGTTTGTGATGGGGATGATAAACAAATATGTTTAATCATAAGTTGTATCAATTGAATTCCACCAAAATCAAGGTGGAAATCAAGGTTTCTAACATATTTCAGAATAGGAACTGTACAGTTTGTCCATTTGCTTATATCAAGTAATCTGCAATGTACTGGAATAGTTATGGTTTGCTCCTTATGGTGAAGAGAGGCCATTTCATGGAAAATGTAGTCCCACAACTGCATTAATAATCATTAATAAATCTTATTATATCATCTGCCTGATTGTCTAGTTTGATCTGTTTTTTACACTCACCATGATGAAAAAAGTGACCTGAATTAGAATCAGTGTTTTAAAAGTTTTATAAAAGTAAGAATGATTAAATGTTTGAAATATGCTTGTGGCTTTCAACATGTTTGAAAAGCATAGATAACAATCAAAGTACTATAAAAATTCAGTACGGCAATAGAAAAATGTCAACATAAACTTTTTTGCAATAATGTATTTCTTCAAAACATCTATTAAAATCAGAATAAATCATTTCCATCTAATACAGTACGTGCTTTTATAAAAATACAAGCATAAAATAGGCTTACTGGTGTGAGAGTATTGTAATGACACAACATATTGGACATAGTATACTGTGTGTTCACATGTTAAAATGGAATGAAGAAGAAAAACAAAAGCAAGTCAATGTATTGAATGCCACATATTGTCAAATTGTCACACTAGAAACCCATGTACTATATTGGCTCTCTTAAGTACTAGATTACACACTTAGCCAAATAGATTAGGTGCTGTGTAGGCTGTGTAGATATGGCTTCACAGCAGCATTATGCAGGAGTGACTCACCTGGCCATAATGAATACAGTTTGGATGACATTAATGTTCACACCCTGATGAACCTTCATCAACCATACAAAGGAGAGAAGATCCAGGTTTGGCAATATTCCAAACTATTCCAAGCGTTCCAAACTTACAGATCAATCGTTAGCATGTATTTGTGATCTATATTTGTGTCTGTCTTTCAGTGGATAGGTATATGTTAAGCATATTAGCCTATGTATTAGCCACTTGGACTATATTTATTTGTATTCAACTATACAGAATAAATAATATAGTGATTTCATGGAAGTTTCCACATGCATTTCATGAAGATTTTAACAATTTGAACATTTGAGTCTCCTGGATGACCTCCATGCCTGATCAGTGTGCACAGACTCCTGAAAATAACAGAGGTGAAGGGAAACTTCTGGACTGTTCTGGTAGCTCAGTTGGGATGCTCCCCAGGAAGAACATTTTGAAAATCTGCTTTTAAAAGTTGATTTTTGTGCAGTGGCATGAACAAACCCTTTCAAGGGAGAAAATGAGATATACTTCCATCTCAGAGATTAATCCAATCTAAAAAATTCCATGTTAATTACATTACATATTAAAATGAAACAACTTTGAAATATCAAGCAGGACCCTGCTAAAATAGTTTAGGAAGATAGTTCAATCATGAGAGGCTAGGTTTGCAATTATGAACATTTATTGACAAGCAAGAGAAATGTGCATAAGCAGAAGTTTGGCGTAGACTCCAGGTGGTATCCAGCAATAGGGTGAAGCTCCTGGGGACAGGAAGGAGACAGGAGAACCCCCCGGGCTGAAGATCTAACCCTCCTGGATAT
>CABFOQ010051910.1:0-18742 GCA_900660455.1 Gephyroberyx darwinii
CATACCAGAAACTGACATTTTTGTTGTTTATCACAATAACTTTTATTTATCATTATTGTATTGTCTGTAAAGTATATTGTATGTTTTCAAAAGTACTAAAACATTATTATTATTATTATTATTATTATTATTATTATTATTATTACTGCAGAGAGCACTACCAACATTTGCCTGAGAACTTAATAAGAAGGGCAGTATGTATCATGTATGCAATCCTTGAAATGTAAATTAAGAGTGTACATTTAAATGGGGATCAGAGGCTTGTTAAGGCATAAGAACTAAAAATAAGTGAGCCAACATGAAGAACTTCCTTCAGACCATACCTCAGTGCACTGTGCAGCATCATGACAGTTATCAACATAAAGGGGGTTATAAATATTAAATATCTGAACCCTCCTCACACAATGAATAGTGGAATAGATGAATTGCAGATTGAATTATGCCAATCAGCTGGCCAAAAACAATGTTTCTGGTCCATTCATCAAAGCTGTTGAAAAGACAAAAATACTGAAACAAAACAATGCCTTGGTCTCCAATGTATACAGGCCTGGATCTAATAAGAGGCGTAAATTATTACCATGTGCAAAAAATAGCAGGTGCAGCTGTTTCCAATTGTGCAGCTGATTCATTGAGACCTTCCATGCAAATAAAAAAAGGAACTTTTGCAGGTGTATTAAAAATAGACATTTTTAATACCATGCCTAATTTGACAGCAAATCTAAAGCTATTTCCCTGTTTCTACATTTGTTTATACATGTTTTGTTTTCATATCAATTAAGGCTACTTTGTTCTGAAATATAATGACATGACATGATATAATGATAATTTTAGCCATTTTATGAATTATGTCTGTCTGTCCATAATTACAGTTTTAAAAAGTAATGTGTCGTAATTTTGTTTGAATTAAGGTGGTGGAAAGTAAGGGTGTGGATGGTTGTATACAACTCTGTGCATCCCAAAGCTCCAAAAATCAATGTTCCTGTCCTCTACTATGTCCTCCTTTCCTCCATGACCTGAAAATTGATGTTCATAGCACCATGTTTCTTGCTGTCCCAATAGTGGAAGAGATGAGAGAAGCTGCTTCTGAAATCTTACTGTGATCACACCCAGAAAACAACATCATCGACAAAACTTAAAAAACATGGTATGGGAATTGCCAGCTCATAAATGTTAGTAGTTACAACAGTTACAGGATAACATAATTTACAGGATGACAGTGCAGGTAAAATATGAATATAACATAAATGTTTTGCTCTAGATGTGCATAAAAACTTTGATTGGCTATGAGGCGTAATGTGTGCTTGGGCTACGTCTGTTATGATAGGGCCGCTTCATCAGTAACTGACATTTTTAATGATGGAGTCGCAAATAAACTGTCTCAAATGGCTTCCACTGCAAAATATCTCTGCTACACATTTGGAAGGAAGGAGACAAGGATTAACTAGCATTAGATTGAGTTTACTAAATGATCCTGTCTTTTTGACTTTGTTAACAGGTGTTCAATATTCTGGGGTATTGAACATGCTGATCGTTTCAGTCTTTGTCTGTCCTGTTGTTTTTGTCCTATGACACAGAGTTGAGGATTAGTAGCAGACCCTAAATACACAAAATCAATTGGCAGTTCGACTACACCCTTGTGATCTAGCTAGCAGTGTGTGAGTCAGGTGTCACTATTGAAATGCATCACAACTAAACTAGACTTAACTAGTAAACTAACGTAGAGCGGATTTGCGACAGGACACACTGAGATTGTTTTTTTCTTTTTTAAATTCAGGAAAGTGGAAATCAGCAAGGCATGCATGATGAAGATTTACGTAACGTTAAGCTTTAAACCATCATATGCCTATTATTGATTTTCTACATACACAAAGTGCTTGTGTGCATTGTTAGTAAGCCTGAAATTTCACTTTATACAGCAGTAGTGCCACTGCAAACCATTGCTAGATCAGAGCCACAGTCACAGTACATTACATGGACAAATACAGTGTGCCACCATCATCAAAGCCCTAGAATATATGGAGTGACATGAAACTTCACTGAAGTGACAGGGGGATTAAAGGTGAATTAAAAGAAAATGACAGCTCTCATATGTGACCTTTGAACTATCACTCATGTGTCATAAAGAAAATCAGCACAACGCATTGCTGCTTTTTAAGGCTCCTGCGTTTCTGGACGCGCAAATGTTAATGTGTGGGATGGCTTGCAGCATGTCTGTGTACTGCATCCATTCAGGGCATCTCTCTCTGCAAGCTCCATCTGTTACTGAGGCATGCCACTGTGTGTGTGACCCATGCCATGTGGGTGAGTTTTGGTGAAACTGTTATGAGTTCTCAGGCCCAAAGCCCAGGAGATGGGAGTACTCAAAGACCTTGGCACAAGAGCTTCCATGTCTGACAGAGAGGGAGGAGACACAGATGCCTGGGAAATCTTCATGTTATATTGGGTACTTCACTCTCCAGACCTCCAAATAAGTAAAAGGAATACACTGACGTTTTTGCAAATAAGTTTTTTTTTTATCAATTTCCCATCATGGGATGAGAAGGTTCACAGCAGTTTCATTGCTGTCTATCCAGAATGTATTATTTTGCTATGGTGTATGTTAATGCTTTTTCATACAGTGGATGGATCAGCTCAAAAGCCCTGTAGCTCACTAAATACTGATTACACAGAAGTGAATTAACTTTTGCCAACCTTTTGGTTGAACAATATTAAATTGATCAAAGAGCATATTTGCTAAAATGGCAGTGTATTTCTTTATCACAGCATGGGTATGGGGATACTGTAAACCCATCATGAGCCTTAGCCTTAAAGGGGACAAATTTTACTCTTTTTTGGCTATTTAAAACTGTTCCCAGGGGTCTTTACAAGACGTTTGAGAAGTCTATATAAAAAAAATCCTAAAACCAGCTTCTGTAGCATGTGTTTCAGTCTCTCATTTTCTCCATTGTAAAGAACAGGCTGTTTTGACGGCGTGGAGGCGTATGTAAATGAGCACTGCTCTGATTGGCCGCTTCACTCCGTGGGGCGTAGGATTGACATTTTTGTTGAGCTAGTTAGCTAATATATTAGTGGATGCAACCTATTTGCATCCAAACAGCGCAACGCAAATAATCATAAGAGGCGATTGTACTAATGGTGGATAAGTTTGCCGAGCCGTACACGTTCGACAGACTTATAAAACAGACACTGGTCCCAACAAATAACTTTAAGATGAGTCCTGACTCCAACAAATATAAATATAACAAATATATAAACAAATATATCAAATATACTAACTAGACTAACTTGCAAATAATATCAAAACATGGTGACACTTACAGCTTCCAAGTTTGCAGATGAGTCACGTAGAGTATGTATTGCTCCATCTTTAAGCTCCAATTTAGATGTTAATCCTGCTGTGAACTGGCCCTCGTTGCTGAAGCAGTCCGACGTGAAGTGATTATCACACACATACAAAAATGAGCTAAATGTAGCCGGGACGTTGCCGTTAAAAATAAAATTAATCCACTCTGTTCTGGCATTTTCGCGTGTTGGGAGACTGTGCAGGGATCTATGTTGCTGCCTGCATCCTACAACAAAACAACTGGAGCATTGGGATCTTGCCTTAGACATGTCTTCGTTGTAATTCCAATGTTCGCAAAGTAATGGTGCATTCCATCGTACTCGGAACTCGGAAAAAAACGACCTCCGACATGGAAAAGTGCAATAGAACAGTCATTCAAGTTGGAATTCCCAGTCAGAAACTTGGGCAAGATCCAACTGGCCCGATATAAACGCACCTGACGTCACAGTAATATAGCGGTGCACACAGTACATTTTTTACTTCATATGTTGTTTTAGTTATGACAACATGCTGAAACAACTTTGTAGTTTACATTTGTAACGTAATTCGGTTGATTTGAGCTCAACGTTACGAGATAGAAGTCTTTACTAGCGTGCAGTACTAGCCTAGATGCACTGGAACACATTTAGATTGGAAGTTGAAAATACCGACTCGGAATTATCGACTCCTGAGTGCAATGGAATACACCATTAGCAATGGCTTGCGGCGCTGCTAGGAGCTGCATTTTGAGATGAGGTAAATGGGAGTGGTTATTCACCTGGGGGTGGGCATGCTCTGAGAGGGGTTGGATTATGCTAATAGTGGCCTGTTACGACGTCTAAACAGGGGCCTTTTCAAAACGGCCTGTTTTTTGGACCGTTTTTTGAAAAAGGAAACTACAGAAAAAGGGGGGGACTTCCAGATTTCACATTTTTTTTCAAGTCAATGGTAACGTGGAACATGTATAAGGACCAGGAATAAGCCGTTTTCCATAATAGGTCCCCTTTAAGAAAGGAGCGATACAGAGATACGGCATTTGGAAATATACATGCATTAGGTATTGGTTTGATTGTCATTTGTGTAGTCAGTTTGGATGGTTGCTCAATCATATTTCTCATTTGATTAAGCTATATTTTCTATCAGCATATCATCTACATTCAGAACACTAACCCATTCAGCTCCCACTGAATCTGCTTTTCAGGCTTAGCAGCCTATAGGAAGACTTTGAAAAGGTGTTTCACACAGTAATGCTGAATCAACGGCAGCTGAAGTATAACTTGAGGCTTCTTGAATTAGTAATCATAAAGTTGTAACAAGACCCTAGTTTGATCTTTTAGCGCTTCACTAGGGTGCACATGGTCCCCTTGTGTGTTGAATTCTATTAAACTGCAGCTTTAGATTTTAGGTTTGGCCCGGAGTGAACAAGAATCCACAGCAGGCGTGCAGACCACCATCTCCTTCTCCCATGATCTCTTTTTCCCATTAAAGTGTTTCAGCTCTCTGACAGTAAAAGTGTGTTGCATTCTGAAAATTCAGTGTATCACGGAAAAATAATGACACTAGGAGGGTGCAGCGAAGACAGGCCAAAAAGCAATCAAATCTTTATGAGATTGATCTATCCAGAGGGAAAATAGCTGCTCCCTGTACATCGTTATGGGTTCCTCATTAAGTAAGAATATCTCTTACATCTAACCAGACATAGTTGCAGAGTGATGATGTTCCTTTTCTTTCTTCAAAATAGAATAAGCCATGCGTAATTTAGTGGAAGGCTCGCGTTTTTTGGACAGATTTCCCAATTAATTTCAGTCCCATGTAGTCCCACAATACAACTTATTTTATTCTACCATCCAGTGACAAAATGTATACAGTTTAATGTTAAATATGTTTGATGGATCATTATCTTTAATGGATTGTGGAATCTGAAATTTATGTTCACCATGCTCGCATGCATTATATAGAAGGATATCTCCATATTTGTGATTTAAGACATCAACAGTTTCTCACCTCTTCTTTGAGTTTTATTATTCTAAGTGTTCTGGGACCTAAAAGTCATGATTCATGTTCATGCTGTCTTCCCTTATGCCTCTGCTAGAGTATGTATTTAAAATTCAATATTGTTGGATAGCACAGAAAAGTCAATGTGTAATATTTAGTCCTAATAGGTTTGTTCAGTACTGCATCTTAACGGGTGCATGATTTATGTGAAAATGCATTATATTACTGTTGAAATATAGTCCAACATACTAGCCTCTTAGCGGAGAATATTTGTCATTAAAGTGCCACAAATAGAAAGTAGAGCCCTGAGCTTGCAGTCTTACACAGTTGGTGATTCATTTGCTGGTCAGCATATTCCTTAGTACATCTCACAGGTCATTGACTTCACTTTCCTTTAAACAAATGCAAACTTTCAAACTGAAGATGTATGAGCCAAGGTCCTGCCTGTGCTCTAAGGTGAAAAATTCAAACTAAAGAGTGTATTGTACCAGGCAATTCCCTTAAATGTACAGTTGCTTGTTACTACACTGTGTCTTGAAGATTTACTCTTGTGGTTTGTCTTGTGCTGTATGTGTGTGAACAATCAATGGGAACATAATCTGCTCAAGCTTTGTTGGGGTCATACCGGAGGGCTATCGACATTAAGGGCAGTGTTTTCATTTTGAGATCAGAGAGGCAAATGAAAGACAATTTCAAATAATTTAATAATATAAATTAAGGATGCACCCCCCTCCCCCCCAATAAAAGAGATTGTTTCCTCTTACCTTCAAAATACCTTGCCTGTGCGCCTCTGTAACTGATAACCACATACTGCACAGCTTAATGTTAGCTTTTAGTACCTGTGCAAAGTTTACAATTGACAGCAATATTTTTGTTGTTAGTCTTCTGGAAAAATCAAATTAATGTGGTAATACCTCCAGCCACTAAATGTGTGTGGCATGCGAGCTGTCCTTTAGTTATAACTAAAATAAGTCCCGGATGAAGATTGGCTTATTAAACTTAAATGTGATATGAAGGATTGGTAACTGTAATATTATTACTGAAATTGAAATAGTAATTTGTTACACCACGTTACTGAGGAAAGTAATGATATAGAATATATAACTAGTAACACATAGTTTCACTGTCCTTGACCCTTATAAATACACTCTTTTGTGTACAGTTTTGCTGTTTTGACAATACAATATTCAGCCTCATGCGATTGTAATGATATTCTATAGTGAGAATAAACATCAGTACAAATATCAAAGCTCCTCAGTCATGATATATTTGGGAGAACACCTTTGATCTTTTTACCTCTCTTCAGCTGATGATGATGATGCTAAATTGGAAATTCTTTTTCACCTGATTCTGAATGAACATCTACTGAGGTTGAGTGTTTGATCATTGCGCTTAAAAAAAGTAAAATCTTTCACACAGAGGAAAATCTCACCAGCAGAGTTTACAGCATTCCAAATGTTTAAAGCATTCCAAAATTCACACCATGGAAAGAGGCCTTACTTAGACATGGAATTGACTCCTGCTGTTTGCAAGTTCTTCCACTCAGCTGGAATCCTTCAATCTAGAGAGCCTGGGATTTCCAAAGCCCTTCCTCTCTATACTGTTGGAACTGCATCCCAAAGAGCAGTGATGCTAGCAAAAATTCATAATTAATTTAAAAAGAGGCAGCTATTTGCATCAGCTTTTTAAGTAAATCCAACATGAGCTGCTGTGTGTGCAACATAATGTTATACGTAATGAGTGCACAACATACAACACAGCCTTTTGCATTTACATCAAAAGCAGATGCAGATTTGGTCTTCAGTACTTCAATAGCAGCTAGCATTTAGCTGCTATCAGATAAATGCACAGATTGTTGATTAGCCAAACTCTAAATTAAAGATCTAAATGGTCACTATGACATTGTGAATGCACTTATGCATGTATGCATTTGACCTGGGCTTAATTAATCATTTATAATGCAGCTTTATTTATTCAATTGAGCCTTAATAAATATCATAATGATAGATAGAATGGCTCTGCCATCTTTGCCAAAATACCTTTTAGTAGCAATCCAATGCATTTGATTTAGCTGATCTTCCTGTTGGGGAATAACTGGACATATGTTCCAGATGCCTTAGTATACAGATGTTCCATAACTTCCACAAAGACCTTGAACACATTTGCTACTCAAAATATCACTATCACTTTTTGTCCTTCAAAACCTGTTAAGAGAAGATGCTGTTTGAAACTGCTTTTACAGCATTTTCTGTAAGTAGAAATTCCCACATTTAATGAATATGTATCCTTTATTATAATGAATAGTTGAATGAGATGGAGAGATGCACTGTTTTCTCATTTCTCAAAATGTGAACTTTACAATGAATTTATCCTTACACCACAAACTATTGACCGCTGTTTCTCACATTTCAAAGAGACAAATATAGTCCTGCGTCTAAAAGAAATATCAAAGAAAATTCAGGCAGATTTAGCATGCGGTACTGTGAATCTATAGGGGGTGGCATGGTGGTGAGGGGTAAGCACCATCATGGGATTAAAACACAGCCCTGAATTGTTACTCCAGACGGGCCAAACACAACCTGATCACTGACTAGGGGGAGCCCAACTCAATATGGTCACAATGAAGGATGACTAGAGATACAGCCTATTTTTTTATATATAATATTTAGTCTGAGGTGATGATTCTTAATTTAAAACTCAACAGTTGGAAGAATTAGTCCCTATCGCATCTTCGTAACAGCCAGGGGTAAGAAGTTTTGAAGTTGTAAACTGGTGGAGGACCACAAGTACACCAACAATGCCCAGCCACAGCATGGAAACAGATAGTAGACATGGAATAGTCTCTATATAGTAGACTCACTCACTCAAACAGAAATGACCAGCATGAGTGGACAGAAGCACACAGACCAGGAGGACAGGACACGTAAAAGCCCTCTAAGAAGAGACTGAGTCACTCCCAGTAATTGTGCAAGGCTACATTTGGCCAAATGTTAGAGAAAATAAATGGGTTTTTAGCCTTGATATAAAGATATCAATAGAGCTTGCCTCTCTAATCACAGCAGGCAGACTGTTCCAGGGATAGGGAGCATGGTGAAAAGAGGCTCTGCTACCTGCAGTTTTCTTTTTGACTGCTGGGATATATAGATAGCCAGTGTCCCGTGATCAGAGGTCATATTTTCTTGTTTTGGCCAAGATTCTGGCAGCAGCATTTTGTACAAGCTGAAGATTTTTAATGCATGCCATAGGTAAACTGGAGTCAAGCAATACAAACGTATGTACTAAGGTTTCCACGTCTGCCATCTACAAGTTAAACAAAGAGTTGAATATGAGCATACAACAATACCAATGATTTACATACAGCAGAATACAAAACAGTAACATACATTGATAAAATACATCACATACATACCATCAATTATTGACATGGCTTATATGCACTCCAGACCCCAAAATCTCAGTGACTCAGGTTTCATAGATAATCTTGACTTTCCCATTATTATATCCCATCATTGTAATGTTTCTCAGTTGTATTTACCAATTTGTTGGGTCTTTTGTGTGTGCAACTCAAAATTATGATATTTCCAACAACATTTTAAGGCAGCACAATAGCTAGAATGCTAAGTGGCAACATTATGCTGCTGTATGTTGATATTAACAGAACTGAGAGCTAGCAAATAAATACATTGATTTGTGGCATTTGGGTGCATGTGTCTATAGTTTTGTTTCTCTTAATTGTCAACCCCAGCTTTGCGTTTTTTTGATTTGCTGCTTTTCCATGCTCATTTGTTAGGTAGACTCAGTCACGGTTAACACACAACATGGTCTGTCACTGTCAGCTCAGAATATGAAAGGGAATATGAATATGTGTGAGAAGTAAAGTTGTCAGGGCAAGAAATATGAACTTGTGCTACAAACGGCCAGCGACTTTTTAAAAATATCTTTTTGTATCACCGCCACAAGTCGACCAGCCCACTGGGAATACCATCACTGAAGCATGGGGTGACTACGTTTGAGTCACTATACATAGAGTAGCATGATTAGATTAAGTCCTGGTGTGGAGTATAACTTTGAAGATGGCAAGGCCCACAGAATCTCCTCTGCTCAGAACCTTGTATGCTCTTTAACATACCTCTTCTTGCTTCTGTTGGCTTAGAACATGACCCAGCTCCCTTTTAAAAGCATAAACAGGCTTTTCTTACTCACTCGTCACATTTGACCAAGGTTTAAGGGCAAAATGGATTGTAAAGATTGTCATTAAAAGTAAGAAGTGATGGTTATGGAAAATGAATTAGTTGCATGACAAAATGTTGTCTCATCACGCTGTCATTTTGAGAAATTAAACTTAATTTTATTTATGGATGGAGTATGGTTGGTAATTGACCATTACACTCTTGGGATTATGCCAAATGATACATTTTAAAATAAGTGAATTCATAACCATTCTTTACAGAGTTCGATTTAAGCATGAAAGCCAGCAACAAATAAAGATTTAAGTCTACTAGACACTTCAAACATGGTAATTAAGATTTTAAATAGACAAACATGCCACCAGTGCAAAGACTTTGGAGTAAGAACATCTCCAATGAATATTTTCTGCTTGTAGCCACAAGGTCCTTTAGTAAAAGGCATAGGGAGTTTTAGAAGAGAGTGCAAATAAACAGATGCATCGGCTGGCTGCCTATTTTAGTTCCTCACAGCGGATGTTTTTCCTCTTTTCTTCCAGGGCTTTATGCCATTGATCTAAAATCCAGCATACATAAGCATATCTAAGGCAAACTTCTTTTTTTTTTTGAATATTGGAGATGGCAAGTTCTGAGTCTGAAATGTAGAAATCATGAAATCTTGGGTCTGTATGGCTTGCTTAAACATAATACCTTTACAAAATAAGCTATTTAAGATTTCTGATAAGAGATCGTAGGTCAACATGCTTTTGTGTTCCTGTTTGGAAAAAACCTCTTCTGAGATATTTGACGCTTAAATATGGAGCTTAGTGCAAGTTTAATCAGGAAGGCTACTTCTCTCCCATTACATTCTCTTTCATTCATAACTCATTATCCAATCAGTCTGAAGTTGGAGCCCAATAGGCCTCTCAGCATTACATCATTACCTATCATCCAACCACCCAAGTCCATGCTCCATACACCTTCTCGCACACCTATTCTGGGAACCAATCACAAACTGATACATGCTACTTTTACTCCCTCAGCTGTTTCCCTTGTTGCTGTCATTTCAGCTGCTGCAGCTCTCACTGCAATGCTGACGCGCCACCACCTCCCCCGCCACCACCAGCATCACGACTCCATCAGATATCCCAGAGGGGATATATCTTCAGCCCGGGGGGTTTTCCTGTCTCCAGCCTGTCCCTGGGGATTTTCACCTAAGAATAGATACCTCTCAGAGTCTACGCCAAACCAAACACTAGTTATATTATATCATTATTTTGCTTCAGATGATATATCACATGTTGATGTTCATAATAGTGTTGGAGCTGTGTAGTAATTGCAAATCGCATGCATAATCTTTTGGGATCTTTATGTTCCGACTATGCTTAAACCGCCAGTAACATAGATAGCACGACACGAAATATCAACCAGATCTACATAATTCACAGTATCAAATTTGCAACATTCAGTCATTCAGTGGGCTCGCTGTAAGGGAGAGGCAGCTGTGTTTTATAATGCAGTTTGCATTCTCTGTTTCCCATTAAATCCATTCCTCGGGACAGACTTCAACTTGTGACCCCTCTATTAGCCCTCCTGCACCCGGACTGGTGATTAGAGGAACATTAGGAAATTAAAGGCAAATTGCATTACGAGAGAAACAGATGGAGGTGCTGCTGAGGACCCAACATGCAGGACATGGAACCTGCTGATGCTCAGACTTTCCACCTTTTCATTGGCAGCTGTATGATGCTAAATGTCACACCCAGGTTGAAATATCTCAGGAGGCACATTTTGGTAAAGGCCAAGGCCTATTAGTGATAGAATGTATTTTCATCTTGAAGTTTGGTTAGGTTTAATGTTATTTCAGCCCTCAAACCACTTGAGCATATTAATTATGTGTGGATGACTACACAACATACAGGAACTGCGGCACAATTACATTTTTACACATTCTTGTGGTGTTTTGAGCATAAAGAATTAATTATTTTCAGCTGATAAAAACATAAGGATACAACTGGATAATGGAGAAAATATTGATAGACCTCCTGGCAATTGTATTCATTCATTTCATGTTGGAATGCATACTGTAACAACTTTACATAATCCCACAACCGTATAGAAACATAGAAAGTAAAACCTACCATATTTCCTACAGTTTTACCACCACACTTTCATTCAGTAAATATCAAATGCATGTTCATCACACATCACACATGTATATTGTGTAAACTTGCTCCATGTAATTAGAGGGAAGGAAATGTTACAATACATGTTTCAGTGGAGAAGATGCAGAGGTCAGCCTTTTAAGTGATTAATCTCTATAAGTCTCAAGTCCTCCTCACCTTGACCTGGTATGCACACCTCATGTGGGAGGCATACAGTACATACGTATATTGGCACATCTAATATACTTTAAATAAAAAATGCTAAAGTAGTGTTACTGCTCTTCAATGATCTATGTGGGAACATTTCATATTGTGTATGGAAGGTTGTAATCTTGCTTCATATTTAAAGGCAGAGATGCCATTTGGGCCATTAGGAAAATGCAATCAGAAACATAAAGATAGAATTTAATACATGGAATAGTCGCCAATATAGTGGACCTTAAATCTTAACGCTCAGAGGAAATTCTCACCACTGTGATCATAATTTAGGTAATAAAAGCACCTACAGGTTTAGGCAACATAACTTATTCTTAATTTTCCCTCTTGAGTGCCCAGTCCCTTTCTTAGCTTATGAGATGTATTCATACTTGAAATGTTGTTTCAATAAAGATAGGGCTCATTGCTCATCTTCTGACAACATAAGCATGGTAATGAAGGGTGGTCTTTGCGCTTTGGGAGTGAGAGCCTGTGTCATGCCCAGATGCTTTAAAACACATGATTTAACATTTCCATGGCAAAGATTAAAATTTTAAATTCTACATCTATTACTATCCTACTATTATTCTTGGCCTGACTGTGTTATTTATAATGGTATTAGTTTGTATTCACCATCTCTGACTCACAGGGTAGTGAATATCTTTAGTTGTATAGTTATATGTTCTTGTTTTCCACTGAAAACTAAAAAAAATATGTATTTTTTGTACTCCTACTTTTGGCCAGTGTGCATATGGGAGTTGTGAGCAGTACTGGTGCTTTGCCAGTGTGACAGGTTAGTGCTTGAGGATTGTCAGACGTCTTGCCAAATGTTGTCCTCAGTCTCTGCTCTACCAATTTCCCCTGAGCCTCTAGGTCTTCAAAAACTCAAGGCTGATGTAAGTGCACCACCACGATGAAAAGTGTAAGCAAAAAACAAGAATTAATTAACTAACCACTACCATTATTCATTCAATGCCTTTTACAGTACTTTTTCAGGATTGAGAATATGTAACATGAACATGAAATAGACATGTTACCTGCATGTAATTTAGCTTACAAAATCATCAGTGGCAGGTTAGAAAGGTCCCTGTTGGGTGTATACAAACAAGAAACATAATAAATATGAACTAAACAATCAAATCCATAAAGTGGACTACAAATGTCATTTTCCGACCGCAGGAACTATCCAGGGCGTTAGTATTATTGGTACTTAGTACTTTCCCACCCGGGGAACTAGCACTGAAAAGGTTTCTCTTGGTTCCTGGCCGCAAAAAAAGTTCCTGCTAGCAAGGTAGTGCATTTGGGGTTACCGGGAACCATTGGGGCAGAGTTGCAGTACTGAACAACACAACGCAAGCAACGCCGCCATACCGGCTTAAATACCGGCTTGTTTAATCTCCGCTTCAACTTTCCAAAAAACGGTAATATCTAATATCATGTTCATACCAAGGCCGTGTTGTAGCAAATTGTACAATTTTAAGTTTCATTTTCGTTTTCACAATGGGATTGAGTGGATTGGATTGAGTGTCGTGCTACTGGTCTAAGATACGTCATATATAATTAGTGTGCTTGCTTTGCCAGCAAAGCACTTATGTTCTCGTACTTACTTTATTTTTCTTCTTCTTCTACCCCGAATTTCAGACTTCAACTACTTTCACACCATTTCAGCTATCAACGCCATTCAAAAATTGAAAAATTCAGCATAGTCGGGACTCATCATCTATCATCCAAAATTTTTATTACACTTTTACTTTTTCTATAATTGAATTTTATTTGCAATTTTTTTCCCCCCATAGGAATACATTCTGAAAAGTTTTATGAAAGTTTCACTTTCACTTTGACAATGGCTCTGTCTCTACAAGCCGCTAGATGAGTCAGAGACTGTCAAACAGCCAGGGTCACATTTCTTTCACAATGTCCACAGACCAGAGACTCCAGAAACACTTATAAGTTGAAGCAAGCACACAAATTTTTATAGTATCAATATAATAATGTAGTTGTACATATTACTTATGTTTAGGGATGGAAATTAGCTGAGAAGAAGAAGAAGACAATTTCAATAAAGCTGGTTAGTTTTATATGTAGAGTGATATTAAAAATCCTACAGATCTAGTGGAATCCAGATGCAGGTGCTTGCCCTGGTGGCAAACATAATAAGGACAGGTATTACACAATATGGAAGATGAATCATTAATTCAAGCATACGTGTTCAAGTGCTGGCAACTGGCTGAAAACCCTCTCTGAGAATAATGGTGACTCATTGTGCCTCATTACCATAAACCTGAAAGAAAGGGAAATATCCTCCAACCCAGGTAGGGAGAGGTATTCAAAGAGGAAGGGAGGGGGAGGGTTTGATGGGGATGGGACTACATTTAGGAGGCTGTGGCCTCTATGAACCTATAATTATCAACCTTGTTTCTGCAGCTCCATGGGTACACTGAAAAATACATTAAATCCACATCTGCCACAACGAACCATGGGAACAAATATAGGAATCACAAGATGAAAGGAGCTTGACAGAATTCCAGCTTGGCTTATTTTTAGATACTGGAACATGTTTCTCATGTTCAAATGCCTTCCACAGCTACTGGTTGGTTTCATAGTGGGTCGCTAAAAGGAACTCCATCATTCTTCATTTCAGCAATGGTAGAAGTTGCAGAGGGAGACTACAACTCCCACTTCAAATGTGTTACCTCTCATCTCTCATTACTGGAGCCTCAACTGAGTCTAACATTGTCATTTTTTATACTTTATACTGTACCAAATAATCACATTGCTTTGATGCAATGTGGGGAAAGGATATTAAAGCAAGAAATTAAATTCTGAAAGCAGCAATCTATATCCATCTTTTGAACTGTTAAAGGTACAGTGAGACTTTCCTTCTGCATCTGTTTGCTTTTGTTGATCTCTATCCTTTCCCATCCTATTCTTAAACATTCATCCACCCTTTCAACAGAACCCATTACAGCAATTTTGCCATCCCTGGTGAGGATGGGAAGGAGAGGTTGGGATGGGAGAAGGATGGGCTTTGATGATGAAAACCAACCATGGTATATGGTTTCCAAACAGGCATGTTTGGATAGATAATTCCTCCTCCCTTTCTCCACTCATGATTAGGTAGCTGGCACATGGCAACGCGAACAGGGCCCTGAAATTTGATTGTGTTAACAGGATTGGGGTGAGGTCGTGGACTGCAAAGACCCATGGTAATCACCACACAGGGATAAGTGATGGCTTCTAAGTAAATCAAACTGAAAAGACCCCCTTTTCCCCTTAACATGTCCCTGCAGTGATTTGAAGCCATTTTATGGGGTTTTAAAACACATCACAGGAGGCTGTTTACTGCTCTCTCTTGGTCTTTCTCTCGCTCTGTGTTCCCCTCTCTCTCTCTTTCTCTCTCCTTTTTTTTGCATGTGTGCATGTGTGCATACATCCCCACCCAGGTTGATCTTGGTCAGGAATTTTGGTGCTTCAGCATTCAGCATTTTCTAGCAAATATTCTCAGTGCACGGGGCCATTGTATTAAAGTATTAAAGTCCCTATCTGTCCCGGAGAACCATCTAATAGCCAATTTCATGCAAGAATGATGAAGACAAAAGTGGAGGGTTATTAGTGGAAAGGAGAATAGTTTGGTGTCACACCTCAGGGATCTTTGATAAGAAGTGAAATGGGACAACACAGTGGCAGAATTGCGAGACAGTGGCAGGGGCTCTTTGTAACTTTGTGATAAAGTAAACAAACCCACAACAAGTGAGAGGCATGTCTTTCAGATTAATACATACTCACACAACAAAAAGGATTGACAGTCTTATTTGTGTTCGGAGCTTACTCACAATAGTCAGCAGAGCTATGGTTTGGGTTGACATTTCAAATGTTTACATCAAAGCAAAAGGCACCATGCCTGTCTGGTTGACTGGTACACCTATTAGCCTCTTTACATATGTCAACATTCTGAAGTAGAGAACCAAGAACAAAGAAAACCGCTGAGGGTACTAACAAAAGGGTTCTTTTTGAAAACAGACAAATAGGGGAATAAACACCTAGCAAGTAACAGCCACTCAAAAGCTTTTTAATTTTCACATAGAACAATTGCATTGAATTCCCCCTAAACGTTTTTGATTTCTTTCTGATACTGACAGTGTTATCTCTTATATAATGCATTCATGTATGAAAATGAGAGCAAGGCAAAGGAAGGTAGGTTAGGGGAATGGGTTGCTGTCTTAATTATCTCCCTGAAATGAAGACCACTTCTTCTCATCTTTTCAGATGGCGGTATACATCATGATCAATGCAACACATGTTGTGCATTAAAGGTCTCTTTCTTAGAGAGGATCAAAGAAATGTATGAGTAGTTAAAGGGCCAAAACCACTCTTTGATCCCTAACGATCTATGAACACATAAAATAAATATCAGAGGAAGGCATATCACTCCCCCATATTTATCTCATATAGTAAATGGAGTTATTGATCATTAACATGCCATTGATTCATATTTGGGGAAAAATACATGTCTGGCATTACAAATTCTGTGCATTTGAAAATATACAAAGAAATATGGAATGGAAATTATTTTCTAATTACTGACATCTTGCAAAATTCTTACTTATTATTTTATTTTATTTTATTTTTTGTAATTTTGAATCCACCACCACTTGTACATTCTAATGTGACGTATTTTCTCTATTGCAAACTCATTGGTGCAATTTACCTTGGACAAAGCCAGACAAAAAACAATTACTCTTCTTCCAAACACATTTTTCATTCTTTAACTCTTTCACCTCCTACAGTTTTGAAACTACATAGACATATTATACATTCAAAATTGAGCGCATGGCAGAGCGTTTCAAGCAATCCATCCTATCGTTTTATTTAGAGATTTATTTTTTAATGCGTTTTTTTTTGCGCTCATTCACTTGAATAGAGGAATGTTGACAACACCTCCTCCAGCAGGTGTTGACATTACTTCACAAATGCCTGGTGGAAACTGAGACACACACAGAGAAAAACACAGCTCTCTCTCCCTCTCTCTTTCCGTCTGTATTCCCTCATCCACATGCCTGGACTGATGGCTGTGTAGATGGATGATGTCCAAGTTGCAAAGACAAAGACAACTATTGCTTTACTGGTGATTTTCATTGTGTGCAACATGTCAGCCCTTATTATTATGTGAAGGCAGTCTAGTGTCTGTTCTATCCAAACTGTGCTGTCCCATGCAATCGGCTCCTCATCATCCAAATCCATCTCAACGCCGAAGCCCCCACTAGCTCCAGTTTAGTTGATGGGTTGCTCTATTCTGAGTGATTGTGGGCAGTGCAAGAGGCACCAATTGCATCTATGTAGTGGTCACATACGGCTACAGTTTTGAACAGGCAAATGAAGTATTAGGTAGCCATGAGTTAACATAGTTACCTAGCAAGCACTAATTAGGTAGCATTAATCAAAAATAAAACTAAAAACCTAAAACTAAAATTACTTCGTGTAGTCTTTCAAATAAAAGTTGAAGAGAACCAGGAAGCTTTGAGGGGCTGTGATCAACTTCCCTTCCACTTTGCACTTGGAACTATTGTTCATGGAACAAAATTATATCAGTAGGGAAACAAGGAAGCACGCAAATCTGATTGGTTGTTAACAACCGAAATGGATGATGATTTTTCTCAGCCAACAAGCTTGTTGAGTGTCCATGCATCAGTCAATCAATCAATGGACTTCTGATGACTTGTTGATCATGTTGCTTGCTGTGTGAATGCAATGCAGTTATAACACCTACAATTATTCATCCCCCACCAAAGTCTTCATCATCTTCATCAGGCTAGGCTATTGTTCTGAAGGCATGTCAGTATTTTGATGTGTGAAAATAGTTTTGATGGAGTTTTGATGTTGCTCACTTGATCCATGAAAAAAGTCACTGGCCATTCAAACACTGAATAGCAGCAGATGAGAGGGAAAGACAGTCACACCAGCATATCAATATCCTGGCCCATTGCTCTGGCGTATTTTATGGGGTGAAATTGCAAAACCTGTTGCTATTTACTTTCCAAGTTGAATTTTATAGATTTTATAGATGGACTGGGAGCTGTAGGAGACCAGAGACTCCAATGGAAGTGTTCGATTTTGTCTTTCCTCGTTTGTCCTTCCTCATTGTCCCCCATTGTGTCACAATACCCATTATTTTTGTGTTTCTCCTGTCATGCATTCTTTAGTGAACATCAGAACTAATAGGGATGGAATGATTATCTGGAGTGTGGAAGACTGGACTATTAATATGACTGTACTGATTCAAACATATGGGACATGTCACAGTCTGTCTTTTCCTCACCTCAGTCATCTCAGCTCCCAGTACTTTTCCACCTGCCCCTCCTCCTCACCTGTCTGCCAGTCACTCCCTCCTCATCAGTCAACTCTGCTCACCTGTTCACTCAGCTGCCTTGAATCGACAATCAAAGTCCCTATATATGCCTCTCCTCTCCATTTCACCGGTTGCCAGATTGTTCTTCATGCACATGCTAGACTTTCCAGCGTTATTCGGATTACTCTCCCGGTTTCGACCCTGCCTGTCCCTGATTACCTCGTCTCGACGCCTGTCCCTCCCTGGTTTATCTGCTTCGCTGATTGTCTCTTCTGTGTACCGACCCTGCCTGTCCCTGATCACCTCGTCTCGACGCCTATCCCTCTCTGGTTTATCTGCATCGCTGATTGGCTCTTCTGTGTACCGACCCCCTGCTTTCCCGACTACGTCTCCTGCCTGCTCCCCAACGGAACCTCTGCTCCACCTGGGGCCTTGTGAGTACGGCGATTGTTCGCCAGAACGGTTCCCCGCTGTACTCCTGTCAGACTCGGCTGAGTCAACTCCCCGGCACCCCTGCGAGGCTCCGAAGGCTCGTAACCTGGAGACTGCTCTGAAC
>CABFOQ010051914.1:0-29913 GCA_900660455.1 Gephyroberyx darwinii
TGCACTCACATTAGGCCCGGTTGGCTTGAACTGTGCCGGAGCACGATTGCCCCCCCCTCCCCACTCTGGGACAGTCGCATCATTGACATGTTCGGGATCCGTGCTCCGGCACGATTAGCGATCACACTGTGCTGACTCCAAGTGAACTGTGCCGGAGCACACCTCTTCAAGCGGTCACGGTGAGGATGGCCTAGTGTGAGTGCGCCCTTAGTTCAGTACCAATCTCATCACAGGCTATATCCAGGGAGTTGGTTGTTATTAGGTAGGTAGGTAGGTAGGTAGGAACTTTATTGATCCCCAGGGGGAAATTTTCTTTGCCACAGCAGCCAGACAGAGAATAACAAATAGAGAATAACAAATAATAAGAAATAGAGAAATAGAATGAAAATAAAAATAAAAACTATAATGTAATAAATGTCATTATTATATTAATATTAATATTTACTATTCACAAAGGGTGAATAGTAAATATTGCTAATAATGAAATTTATTTATGTAGCACTTTCTAAAGTTACAAAGTGCTTCATAGAACAGCAGAGAAAGAAAAGAATAAGAAACAGCCAAACCTTTAAAACTACTGTTGCCCTAGCTGAGAAGGCCTGATCACCATTCATTTTCAGCCTGGATTTTAGAACAACTAAGCATTAGATTTAGTATCTTTTAGCTGGCACTATTGAGGGACAGCTGTGTAACTATTAAGGTGATTTGGGATTTTTTGTTTTTTTTCTTCATTGTGCAGATAAAGCTGAATAAGAGGCTATTTTAATGCAGAACTGCACACAGCCTTGCTCCCCTGAAGACCCCAGGATAATTAAAGAAAAGAAGGGGCTTGCGGTGATCTTTGGATCTAGATGCGCAGCCATGGAGCTCACCATTCAAGCACCACTTGTGATATCCCTGGCCTGCATTGGGGGACAGCAGAGGTCATGTCATCGCCCTGCTGGATTGAGGGTTCCTCTCTCCTTTGTTCCCCCCAGTGTCCTCTGCTGTATTGTGAACCAGGCCTGATACAAGATCGTGCCTGGCAAAACAAAATGATATCGGTAATGAAAACTGTCAAAATTGTTATTGTAATTAATTATATGTCCCCTGTTTTTTGTCACATATTCCCTGTATTGAAAAGAAACACTACAAAACACATGCAGGGACATGGAGCCGTCAGTGTCTCTATGATGCATGGTACCAGGCTGTTTTCCTTATCAGTGCAGTACTGTACTGTTCGGCTCGCTCCCAGCAACATACCTCCCCTGACTCTCAGATAAAACATGGGGTCTGTCACACAGGCTTGTGCTGAAGCCCGGCAGGGGAGCCCTAATGATTGCAATAAAAAACAAATGCAAATGATTACCTTGGGGTTCCCTCTTGTGTGGAGTCTGTCGCTCAGCCTCTGGCTGTCAGGATGGATCACTGCCATCGTCTGTGGACATGGAGTGTTAGGAAAATAAACACCGACTGGGCCAACGCAGGCAGCAACAGCGCAATAACAATAATACTATTATCTGTTACACTGTAGAGTGGCAAGCTTTAGACCATTTTTTGGTAAAGAATAATGGGTAACTTGTAGTTATGGTTGAACAGAATCTGACTCCAATCATCCTCTCCTGAGCCTAGTGATCAAATTAGCTCATGTTCATTTGTAATTTCAATATTTCACCGTTTTTAAGTGTTATGTGGGGATCGAACCAGAGACTGAGAGTCTCATGCTCTACCGACTGACAGCAACAGTTGGTATGGCAATATGTGGCTAAATCCATTTAAGATTGTAAGAAAATATACACAGTACTCTGGCATTTTATAACAACGCGCGTTGTTGTATAAGCGGTGCTTCTATGTATTTCAGTTGCTGAGTAGCAAGCGAAGTAGCCTAACTGTATTCATAGAAAAGATGAGGGCAGCTCATCAGCTAAGGTAGAGAGCCAGAGAGTTGAGATCACTATAATATGAAACTGAGATCAATATAATTCTTTATGTTCAATTCCTCTTGTCAGCTCGAGGCCAATCAGCAGTTTTACTTTTCTTCTATAGGCAAAGAAGATAGAAATGAATCTGTTGAATTGCCTGCTGTTGAATGGCTCGTTCAATTTGAAGATGTTTTGGCTCTAGTAGGTCATAACTAAAGAGTTGAGTCAACACGGTGAAAAGCTTATAGAAAGGATTTTATGATTTTTATTTTTTTTTAGTGTGTCAGCTTTTTAGAATTGGAGGATAAGGTGAATCAAACCAAACAGGAGCGGAATGGTACAGTACATCACTCTGTAATAAAATCACATGGTTTGCCAATATTAGGCCTCAGGGGCTGCATGTGCCAGGTGGAATCTCCTCACTTCCTCTTCATTGAATGGAGTGGAGACTCAGGTATAGAATCTGCCCCCAGCTCTCTGTCAACAGGTGAACTGAGACCTATAGTTATGGCAGTGTGAGATGAGTGCAGGGCAAGGACGACTTCCTCTGCAGCCAGATAGATAATGCATTGTCTTCGGTAAGCATTCTGTAGTGTAAGCTGGTGGCTAATCCTTTTGACAGGTTTGTCGTGTCCATTTCTGGAAACCAATAGATCAGGTGATTTTGTTTTTTTCAGGGATCAGTTGTATTTGTCTAAAAAATAGACCGTTTTCAACATAGCACCTAAAATAGTGATAGTATACATTGTTTCAAGGTCAAGGCGAGCAGCCACTGATGTTAGTATAAACCTATTAAATACAAAATAGCAAAATAACAAGCTGAAGATTACACTACAGCAATAGAGAGCAAACACACCAGCAGCCATATTGCTGAAGCTGGAAACACCATCATTTCTATTTTAGCTATTTTTATGGTTCGTTGTCGTTGTTTGGGTCCTTCAGGGCTCAAGGTGCCTATCGGTCAAAACAATCTAAACAACAATTTTATGATTGATTTGTCATGCAGTTATATAAGAGGCTGATATAAAGTATAGTACAAACAGTGTCCCAGAAAACCTGGGAGAAATGTTGAAAATAATAATGATGGTACCAAGGGAAAACAACATCAGGGGCACTTGTTTTGCTTCACTTTGCTAATGACGTTTCCATCTCTAAGACAGGACGATACGTGAAGCACTCCTTTAAAGTGCTCAAGTTAGTCATCTCTTTTGAATGCGTTTACTATACATAGAGGTTTGCTAATGTACTTTTACAAATGTGGGAAGAAAAAAAAGATTTAAGTCCATTTGCCTCCCTCGATATTTTGGAAATGAACGTGGCATTATGAATTTAATGAGTGAAATATCCCTACTGCAAGAGGAAGAGAATTAGGATGAAACATGACGTCGTTAGGGCCATTCTCCCAAGTTTGAGGTGGACTTAACTGTCGGCTGAAATGACTTTTCTAATGATCTAGATTTAAATAATGAATTCGTGTACAGATTTGGAACGCTGATACGGTGATGATTAGGATATATGACTGAAGACCAGATGCGCCCAAACCACCTCTGTGCGATGCGTGACACGTTCGGATGATTAATGAAGACTTCTGACGTTTTCGTTAGGCAACTCAAAGAGCAAGTTGCCGTCTGTGAGACAGCCCCTCTTACAGACAGAGATAAACCGTGAGCTGCTCTGGGAGAGCGTCTGAGATGTGAATCTGTTTCCAGTTCCTAGTCTCTTCAGTACTAGGAGATGGAAAGGAGAAACTCTCAAGAAACATTCACATACATTACAAGAAACAATCACATAATTTCTGCCATCCATAAATGAACCATATAACTCATACTGGGTTTAAGTATTGTGATGGAGAGTCCACCCGACAACCTAAGATCCCATTAAGTCCCACTAAGATCTAGTGAAGGAACTTGGTCTTAGCTTTGTTAGCAAGAAAGACAAGTTTAAAACAAGTTTGAAAGGAAACCAATGTTCAGAATTGCTAAATACAACATCTGACACAACAAATATGACATCTGAGTAATCCCAAATGCTGAAAAATTGTTGCTAGTGTGGCAACTTACCCCAAACAAAGCAAAGGGGTTGAATATTTATGCAAATTAGATTTCTGTTATTTTAATTGTATCCTTCCACATCAATTCCACCAGTTTTGTTTTCACTTTGAGTGCTTTGCATAGAACTTAGATGAAAAATAGCACAACAGAATGTCAATGTGGTTGAATACTTTTGCAGGTAGTACTGTATGTATGTCAGTGTTTTGATACTGTACTTTCAATATGCATGTATTTTGCCCTGCATGTGCTGTACTGTATGTATACATCAGTGATGTAATGAATTATTCTAAATTATATGCTTGACACAAAACCCCATTTTGCTCTGAAATGCAGCTCTGATCTACTTTAAGACCCTAAAGCCTTCCACTCTATTTCTTCCTGCAGGCAGAGGACCTCACCTCGTTGAAAAAGGTTGCATTGCCACTCAATATCTGAAACTCCAGAAGCTGCTTAATCGGTGTTGAGAGAATAGTAAGATATGTGTAGCACAGGAATAAGCTCCTTTTTGTTCAAGACAATGTCTTGACAATGTCAATGACTTTCTAGTAGCTATAGACAGCATGAGATGAATCCAGCATGCTAAAAGCCTCTTAGACACCTGCAACGAGATACTACATGCAGGCTTTTAGTTCCTGTAATCCTGAGACACTCATCACACTTACACACATTTAACACAAGTGCTTTACACTTGAGCCTAGTGTTAAGTTGTTCTCAACTTTCAAGAGTGTGTACATACACAAGATAAGAAACACGAGATCAATGCAATTTAGTGTTGATTGAACCACTTGTCTCATAAAAAACATTTGTTTGTGTTACAGAGACACCTACTGGTGTGTATTTCCTGTTCCTGTGACAGTGAGGCAGGCAGAAAGCACGGACTGTCAGACCTTGAAGAGTTTTTACATGCAGTGTGAAATTGTGTCCTCAGTTGTCTATATGGCGAAAGACGGAGGGAGTGTGAGTTTTAGTGCGAGTGCACTTCATTCACACGTTTTACACCACAAACAAAAGCAGGTGTGTGTAGATTGGGATTTAAGATTCTGATTTAATTAGCTTTGACTCTTGGGGCTGTCTCTAAGGTAGATGCTCGTACATGCTGCAAAACTCATTATGGGTGAATTAATGAAGTGGGACGTACACTTGGCATCATCCATGTGGCATGCACTGATGCATTATGTATTATTATTATTATTTAGTGCACGAACAAATCAAGTTTGTTTACCGGTGCGTATATCAGGGACAGCCAAGGAGCAGTATGTATTGATTCAAATAGACGTAGTCTTGCTTCCCTTCACACCACAACCTTTGTTCATCATTTTTAGAAGTATGTCCTCGATACCATCAGTCTGTCCATTCCACACCATTTTAGTGTCTGTGTTACATTGTCGGTCGCAAATGATTTCCATTCCTGATCATTTCTTTCGGTTAGATGATCATGGCAGAATGAAATACTGAGATATGCTTCAGAAATGTGCTGCGTGGCAGACCTTATTTGTAAAGTCTGGGAAAACCATCAACGTGCATTCTTTATGATGTTTCAGTTTGTTTAGGCGCATGTGTTTGTTAGTTGCAGCATGATGTATGGACGTGGCGTGTTGAGTAAGCCTGGAGCGTATTGAATGAACTTCATGCAATGGCAAAAGGCAAGGTATATGATAATAGTTCACCAGAGTCAATCTTGCATGAAGCCAGCATAGTGAGCAATATAGCATGCCATGCCTATGTAATATTATGTGTATGTGTTCCTTTAGAAGGCCCTGTGCACTTGACATGGGCTCTATGTGATAAACCAGACGTCAGTACCATAAATATCCCTGGCTTGTTTATTGCATCTTATCGCTCAGCGTGGTCTACAATGCACCATTAATTTAAGAACCTTTCTAATGAATGGGAAATGAAAGACTCTCATGCAAGCAATTTCTCCTCTGCACTTAGCAGATGCGAAGAGACTGTGGTGGCTGTATTTCCAGAGTCCTTACCTGGGTGCTTGTGAAACTAGTGGGCATTGCCGTCCCGCTTTGCTAGCTCCTCATCTTTCACCCATGACAGAAATTACATGATTCAATGGTCCTGTGGAAGAACTGATGGACAGCCAGCTCTAAAATGTTAATAAACACATTGTTTTATATAGCAGCCTTTCATTTTTCACCACCAAATACAGCTTTAACCTTGCCTGCCGTCCCCCTTCAGCAGCAGAGGTTATGGCTATACTGACATCTGCAATTCAATTTCCCGACTCAGTGCAAAAAAAAAAAAGAAAGACATTGAGAAAATAGTTAAAAATGAGATTCAAACACACCTAGTTCTTGTCCTTGTCACTGCTGATCTCATCTATATGGGCGAGAGTAAGAAAGAAAATAAAAGGATGGTTAATGACTTTCACTGGTGCATTTGACCTTCCAACTGGTGCTTGTCCTAAAAGAAATGCTCCACTGCTGCCGGAGGCTACGTCCACCCAACAGAACATGTATAGGATCCCAGAAAAATACTCCCATAAATAGCTTGTTTTCAGCATCACTCAATTTGCAGGGACAAATAACTGTGTCCATGTGTATTTGAGGAGAGAGAGAGAGAGAGAGAGAGAAGAGAGAGAGAGAGAGAGAGAGAGAGAGAGAATAATGCATAAAGAAGTACATTGATCAATGACATCCTTTGTGTCAGTGTCTGGGAGCAATGAATTGAAAGTGGCACAGCACTTGATGTGTCGCCAGAAATGCAAAAATGTGAAAGTGAATGTCAGAAATATTATTTTTTGGGTTTGGTATTATCCTAAATGATAATATTATTCTAAACGGTGTGCAGCCGCTTATTCAGATCAACGATATTGCCGCCCAGAGTTTCAATATCCTCTCCAGCACATCAAATGACAAATTTGCTCTGAATATTGTTGGGCCCTTTCATAGTGTATTGACCTTTCAGTATGATGGATGCTCTTAACTACTGTAATAATCAAGATGCATGGAAGGTCAGTCAAAAGCACTTTTTTTTTTCAGGAAAATGCAGTTTTTGATGAGAAGTAGACATAGCACTTATATTACAATATTATGAATCATTGATACATCTTATAAATCTCTCTAGGCCTAATATTTCAATGCAGCTGTTTTTTTTATTATTTAAATACAAACCAATATCTCATCAGGTGACACATGAAACAAGGATATATTATTATTTTCATGCATAAGTAAGATAGGGAGGAAAGTGTATCTGCAAGGCAAGAGTAAATGTATATTTTAATGTAATCACTGCATTAATCTACAGTGTACACATGACATCATTAATTTATATATACAGTATAGAGCCTTTTGTCTGTATGTATTTAGTAAATTGGGGGATTATTGTACTAAAATCTACTACACCTATTTGAAGGTAGTGTCATCTAGTGGAAGTTATTTGCAAGTACAAAATGGACTAAAATCGACTTGTCTGGTGAGTATCAGAGATGGAGGGTGAATCCAACTAAACTCACTTTACTCACCTCTTTATTTAAGGAACTGAGTTACCCACCCTCTATAACATTAATGTGCATATGCATGAATCATATGCTGCACTATAGTATTAGTAATAAGTCAAAGAAAATAGGGTCTTCAAAATAAAACTAGCCACATCTGTCTCAATGCGTTACATTAACACACACATTTTGGACTATATTTTGTACATTGCACATAATCTTTAAACCGCACATTGTGAAGTTTTGCAAATACACCGATCAGCCATAACATTAAAACCACCTGCCTAATATTATGTAGGTCCCCCTCGTGCCGCCAAAACAACTCTGACCCGTTGAGGAATGGACTCCACAAGACCTCTGAAGGTGTCCTGTGGTATCTGGCACCAAGACGTTAGCAGCAGATCCTTTAAGTCCTGTAAGTTGCGAGGGCCTCCATTGATCGGACTTGTTTTTACAGCACATCCCACAGATGCTCGATCAGATTGAGATCTGGGGAATTTGGAGGCCAAGTCAACACCTTGAACTCTTTGTCATGTTCCTCAAACCATTCCTGGTTTCCTGATTCCATTCCTCAACCACCTGCCGCCGGTTCACCGGTTGTCCTAACTTGGACCTTTTTTGGTAGGTACTAACCACTGCATACCAGGAACACCCCACAAGAGCTGTTGTTTTGGAGATGCTCTGACCCAGTTGTCTAGCCATCACAATTTGACCCTTGTCAAAGTCGCTCAGATCCTTACGCTTGTCCATTTTTCGTGCTTCCAACACATCAACTTCAAGAACTGACTGTTCACTTGCTTCCCAATATATCCCACCCCTTGACAGGTGCCATTGTAACAAAATAATCAATGTTATTCATTGGTATTCTATGGTATAACATAGGAGAGAAGGATCTGACCCCATACTGACTACATGCATTCGTCCTTTGATTTGTATTACAGGCTTTTGGCCACTAGATGGAGCTCCCCTTCTTCAAGAGTTGGCTTCACTGATTTTGCCTGAAGAACAAGTGAAGGGTTTTATTTTGAAATGCTGTATATCCACATTAATTCCCTCCTCAGAAACATTACTCATTTCTAATCAAAGGTTTTTAGATGAATCCTAACGTTAATAAGTAACTCATAATGTGCTTTAATTTGATGTCAACAATCATTTTGTAAGAGAATTATTGATATGGAATTTCTGAATACAATTCAGTTGAAGTTACAAGCTACTTAATACACTAATGCAAGTTGTCTGTAATGCCGCTCACACAGTCTGACAGCAAACTGGATGCTTTCAATTTGTCTCATTCATCTACTTTTGCATAGAAATGTTTGTTGAGTGAATGTTTGACTGTCACGTCGAGGGGATAGCTTAAGCAAACACTTTTAATTAGCACTCATAAAGTGACACTTGAAACATCATTGTGCCCACTGCATTGCATTAGTGTCACTGTGGGGCATTTTAGGAGTGAAATCCAGGGGTTGCTGGTTGCATGACCCCAGAGTGCAATGAATTGGATGGGATTTTGGTTGTGGATTTTATTATTTAGTGCAAGTCTGTCCACCGTGCATCAAACAACTTGGCAACTCTGAAACAATAATGAAAAGGTCAACTTCAATATGCTGCACACTCATTCACATTATATTTGGCTCCCGGCTAGTATAGTAGTAAGTATTGATTATAAAAGTCATTTCAAGTGAAAGAAACAGAAAAGACACATCCTATTTTCCTGTTTTGTGGTGTACACATCGAGGCAGTTTCAGCCCGTTAACTGTTATCAATGTTAATGTAAAGCAATGAGCTCAGTAAGCGTAATGAGTAAAATACGTTGTCTGAATTGATCAGTGAATCAGTGAATAAGCCAGTGAGTCAGCATTGCGGAAGGGTACAGGATGCTAGTCTCCATAAGATGCATCTGAGAGAGGAACAAACACAGTTTCCATAATGAGCTGTATTTTAAACCATCAGAGTTGAGCTTGTTATGGCTGACATTTAAAATCAGTCTGCAAATGCAAATGACTTGACTAAGTGGTTCTATTCCACATTTTCACATTAACAATCAGAAAGTCAATTTGCACAGAAAAACCAAATAGAACAGACAAACAGAACTACCCACATTAATTTGCAGGACCCCGTTCAGTCTGTGGTTAATGTTTCGAGAATTTCAACATTTCAAATAACCCAGAGCTGGTTACTTTTAATGCATCAAATTATCTAGTACCATGTACACAATACATTTTATATATTTCATGCATATACTAATTTAAAGTACATGTATAAAGTAGAATCAGTGAGACTGGGTGAATATTACTCTAATGTAAGAACACGTGTTGGGAATTTCTGCAACTTCTTTGAGTACAGGCTGCCGGAGTGCATGGGTTCTTTGAAATTGCCACACTCGGGTCCTTTCAAAATGGGTGTTACGATTATGCATGTGGTCTACTCTATGCAGCATCCTCATAATACATCAGGCAATCAAGTTGAAATTGCCAGTGGTATGAAACTCAGCTGTGGCTCCTAAAGAGAAGCTGAGTTTAGTCGGTTGCTTCATGTGTTATCCTCAGAGATGAAGAAAAAGGGCCTGTAATGGATACAAAGCCCAGAGTGAGTTATTAGCTGTTAGTTATACTCCATTGAGGGAACCAATTTGAGGGTTACAGCGCAATTAGGTATTTATGCATGGTGCTGGGAGAGTGAGGAAATGCCTAAGTGGGGCCATTGCAAAGTCAAAAACCCTATAGCTCTCACGTAGTAAAATCTGCCTTTGTGTTTAGCTGAGCTGTAAAGCTTCATCAGTGGGCCAAACAGTGTGTAAAGTAGAGGATTCTCCATATTACCTAGCTAATATATTACCCCCTCCACTTAAAGTGGTACCATTAAAAATACAGTGAGGTTATGCTATGGCGCCGAGGGGGAACTTGGTATGATTCAAGTTCCCATAAAGTATCGGATTGAGTGTCATGATGAATATTCATAAATTGCTTTAATGAAGACCTCACATTGATTAAACATTTTCTAATGGGCTGTATCATCGTGAATGCCAGGATATAATTGGATTACGGTGACTTTGGGAAGTACTTTGAGACAGTGCCCACATTGGAAATGAAGACGTGCAGCCCGCCAACGGCGTAATTGACAAGGATGAAGATGGATGGATCCAGGCGACTCCCAAGCTTCTTCCTGCCCAAACCAAGGAAGCCTCCAGCTGTGCCCTCTGCAAACCAATGCAAGATTGAATTAGCTTCAAAACCCTTTTTAGGATAACCTGTTTCTTCCCGGATCCAGACAAGACTGGCATCCTACTTTCAGAATAGACAGAATTGCAGCAGAAGGAGGTCTACTTTTAAAATGTAATATTACTAGTTTCTTAAAAATGCAGTCAGATTGTTCAGGTAGTGACAGGTAGTAATAACTTTCAGTTATTTGTGGATTACTTTTGGATTGTGAATTTGCTTCCAAAATGAAAGAATGTCTGTTGAACTATATTTACAGTCTAGTGAGAACCTGTATAAAATACATGATATGCGAGTCTTCCCTTTCTTAATCAAGTCTACCCACTGAGATAGGCAAGCCTATTACTAGTACTTTCATGGTACATTTACAATGGCTGGCTGGCCATGAACCTTGCAGCAAAGAACTTGCTGTTGTCATACGCTTTTGCTTTATGCTGTACATGTACCGTGGACTGGGATGCTGTTTGCTTGCTATTTCATCACAGGGGAAGGCGGGCCCACAGCTGTTACAGTTGGTCACAGAATGGTGCAATAATGAATGAGTTGATGGGCAAGCTGCAGAAGTAGAGCTGACATTTACTGGGCGTCATTAGACTGACTGTTTAATGAGCTTTTTAGTTGAACCACGTACGTGTTTGTCTGTGTGTATGTGAATGTATGTTTGTAAATTGATTTTTTTAATACCATGTACATTGTGGTACACATATTGGAGTGAAAGATGCGGTACTTGGTGCATATTTATGGCTCAAGGGGCTAAAGTGAGTATGATGACACCCATGACATTATGGATTTGAATCTGACAAATGGCTAATGTTTGAAGTCATCCCTTCTCTCTCCCATCTTTCCTGTCACCCTCCACTATATATAATTTAAGAAAGCAGGAATGGCAGAAAATGTTTCACATTCTTCTTCAAATATTAAAAATGTACCAAAATGTAACTATTGCACACATTAGATTCATGTCATTGGGATTATCGAGTGGGCACCTCCTTCATATATCTTTGCTGAATTAAGCCTACACACCCTCCAGGACTCTTAGCAGTAAATAGCAGCATCCCAGAACCTCCTGGTCTATACCCACTATTGGCACCGATCAGACCTGCAACACACCTACAGTTGGGATGCACCCTTGCATTGTATGCAGATAATGTACAATATGTTCTGAAATAATTGAATTGAAACAACTTTTGGTCTTCATACATTCATCTATTTTATTTAACAGCACATGATCAAACAATAATAAAGCAACCATTGTGTCAGCAGTCAATGATGATGCTTCCAAATGTTTCTTGTAACCACCAATAAACTTCCTGCGTCTTTCTGTTGGCAGTGTCTCCCACTCTTCAATTACAACCCACTCCAGTTCTTCAATGTTTGAAGGATTCCTTTGACCAACTGCAATTTCTGGTCTCACCATTGTTTCTCAATAGGATTGAGATCAGGACTCATCGCTGGCCGCTCCACAACAGTCCAACGTTTTCTTTTGAACCATTCCTTAGATCTGTCCAGGTAAAGGTGCTTCTCTTTCAGCAGTGGGGTCTTCACTGCGCAGTGCGCAAGAAGAGCTATAAAGCTCTTCTTGGTTCAGTGTCTGGCGTCCGGTACGGGCTGAAACCATTTCCCAGACCTCTCCAGGTCAGCCTTGAGATCTTTGAATGTCATGTGAGGTGTTTTTGCAATGGATTGCACCAACCTTTGATTTTCAACAATTTCATGAGCAGCAAACTTTTTAATAATACTGCAAACTGTGGAAACAGGAACACCAAGGTCTCCAGAGATGGACGTCTGTTTGGTGATAATAGTTTTTCTGACCTCTTCAGACAGCTCTCTTCTCTTCAATATTTTCACCGATGACCAGGGAAGCAGAACAGACTGTTTTATCACTTTAAAATGGATAATTGGTTCATTTATACCATGTGGGCACCTGCAATCTGTCACACGTCAGTTGAATTTCACTACAAATGAGAATCTACTTCCTCCAATAATTTTTCTTGAATTGTTCTAAAGGGTGCCAATAATCATTTTCAATTTTGAAGCTGTAAAAGATTATGTGCTGTTGCAAACCAATAGATGAATATGGGAAGACCGAATGCTGTTTCAATTTCCAATCATTTCAGAACATATTGTACATTGTCTGCATAAAACGCAAGCGTGGCAATAATCTGTATATCTTGAATCTCAATACTAACACACTGAGGGGATGGATGACCCTGTTGGCTTGAAACCTGCACAAACATACAGTAAATATACTCTATATTAAGGTCGCTGATGTTATACATACAGGTGCAATAGAATGTTATGAATATATCGAAATATATGTACTCAATTACTGTTTACTTACAGAGATGAGATTACATGAGAGTGAGGGAAAAGGAATAGAAAACCCCCTTGGACAGGTGCAGGGATCAATGTCAACACTCATCCATGTGTGTCATCGCGCTGTATGCCCTTTAAGCAGGAACAGTGTAATTAACACCGTAGCCTTTGTCATGCTGCTCCTGCCATGCGAGAGGTGCATTTTCTTTGGTGTCTGCTCCAAGAGAATTTGATTTGTACACTCCACATACAGAATCTGATTATGTACAGTACAGTAAACGCTTCTGTTTGCTTCATGTTTGCATTTCAGTTGACAGAAAAGCAGGTAGATGGCTCATTACCAATCTGATATCGAGGAGCTGCAGTTACCTGGGCCGACCAGAAGATGGCCTTCAACACAACAACTTGCTTGTGCAGCGTCTTACCGCCCTATCGATTGTCTCCCATTCATTGATTTGTTTAGCTGCAACAGACAGGTACTCTATCAAACTGTTATTAGATCCTTTATGAAAACAGATTTTTGCAAGTGTGAGCTAAGCTTCCACTGTGCTATTTATTGACAGTGATGACATATTTAATCACAGTTCAGAAAACCCTTGGAGTACAGAGTCATAATATGTCAATTGAAAAGAAATTATGTCTGCCAAAATGTGTTATAGTATAGTCAGTATGTGTACTTTTGGTCCTTCCCTACCAGTCTGGATCCCCTCCATTTAGTCTGCTGTGACGAATCATATCATGCATTGTGCTTATTTCACAAAACCAACCCCGATCAGGTTAATTAAGCACTCACCCAGTGTAGAGAGTGCAAGCTTAGTCCTAGTCACAAAACGCCTCCAGTCACCCACATTTTTAACTGCATGGTTACTGTGCGTGACGGAGAAAGGGGAAAGGTGTCCTAACTGCTCTCCTCATTCATCAAAAGTTGCAGAGAGCAGCAGCACGGCCAGGAAGAAAAACATGACAAATTGGTGGGCGACTGCTGGCCGCCCAGTGCCATCCCTGGCCTGTTCCCCTTGGGCCTCAGAGGGTCATAAACCGGGGTGGTCAGAACATGGGGGTTGGCGGTGTGTCTGAGTTAGAGAGAGAGGGAAAATACGTAGCCTGGTTCTGAACCGTGGCCTCGCGTCCATTGAGGCTGCTGAACTAGTCATACTTCCTGTCCTACAGTCAATAGGACCTCAGAGAGTGATTCACCCGCCCAGACACACATACACACCCGGACACACACACACAGACACACAGACATAGACACAAACTGCCTTACCTCTCTCCAAACTGCAGATATTGCAGACACATCACTATAGACAGACAGTGTCACATTTGTCTGAGAGATAGGTTATGCAGAGTAAATTTGTTGCATCATTTGACTGCAGAAAAGCTCTTCAAGAAATTGGAGAAAAAGTCTCTGCACGTGTTGATGTACATCAACATATCAACATATATATAAGGGTCAAGATCTCTTTCACACGTCAATATAAAATGTAGCTTTAGCTGAAGAGTGAGGGCTGCGGAATAAAATCAATAAAAATGCATGATTCTTCTAACATCAAGCAAGCAGAAACATATAGGCTTGCACTCCTAGGGTTCAAGTCCTTGCTGCACAATGTATTGGATTTGTGCCATGGCATGGGCCTTGTTAAAACCATTATTCACACAAATAACCTTGCTGACAAATGCTTTCTGAAAAGCTATGTTGCAACCTTGGTTCTTTTACCCCACCTGGTATGAAGCACAGCAAAACATCTTTATTTTACTGTCATTAGAGCAAGATAAACGGGGATAAACGCTCTGCCACTTCACACTATTTGTTATTGTCCTCTTCAGAGGAACCGTTTCAAAGCTGTTTTGTTGTTGCTTTTCAAGGGATGAGGTAGGCTTTGTTTTCATTGCCGACTCACTTGTAGTATTCTGATAACTTTCCTTTGCAAAGATGTGAAAGAGCGAATGAGGCAATCAGTGTTCCTTCAGAGAGAGGCCCTGCGCAGGCGGCCATGCAATATTAATCCAATCTGCGGAGGTGGTTTGGCTTCCAGGCTGGCCCCTCCCTAGGGGACTTCTCCATTACCTCTCTCAGCTTATCTTCTATTCCTCTATACTCCATGAAAAAAAACTCACCCATCTCGCCCAAAAGTTTTTCTACCTTTCGCTCTTTCCTTTTTCCTCGCTTGAAGATCTCTCTGTTATATTATTGATCAATGAGGCCGAAGCAACTTTAACAATGCATCATGAGTGAATTTCATTTCATCATCAGCAGGAGCAGATAACCAGAGATGTCTCCGATTGAATGGCAGTATTTTGGTTCAAATGAGAGGCAGGACTTATACTATATAAAAAGAAAAATTTCTTTATTAGAGCTTCTTCAAATTGAAACTTTGGAGGAATTTAGGGATTAATTATTCTGTTTGATTACATTACATTGCAGTTTTTAACTGCACTGCAATGAGTCATGATTAACATGGCAATTAACTGGTTCTGTAAGCAGCCCATCTTTGCTGCTATAGAAAATTGTCTAACCTTTTTACATCAGCAGTGTCAAGATACAATCATTGCGAAATCACCCACAATGTTCCCCAAACATGAAAAAGGTTTTACTGATATTGGTTTTAGAAGGCTGATACCAATACCAATTTCTTTTGTATTGAAGCTGCTGATAGCTGTATTTTGTGCTGATATTCAATCTCTTTATGTTTGATCATGTTCATGCCAAAAACAGTTTTCTGTTTATTCAGACCATCATGGGGCACAAGACCTCCATTTAAACCCAAACGAATAAAAACATGCAAAGAAAATAAAATTTAACCACAGGTTTTTACACTGTTATGTAGCTGTGGTCAGGGAAGAACCTCCACCATTTCAGCGGTGGATGACACTGACTGGCCGATATCCGCTATTCTATAAAAGGCCACTATTGGCTAATTAAAAACCCATATAATTGATGGCACATTGGGACATTCTTGCACGTGTATGACACAGCCAACCAGGATTTTTAAAAGTAGGGTATGTTATCTGAAGGGCGGGGCTTAACTCAACACTCAGCAACTGTGCCCTTCCAAAATAGTGCCAGGGGCAAATGCTGAATTGCACAGGCCTGCTGTTTTGCAAGATCCAGTTCTTCTTCAAAGTTTTCCATAATTGTATTTTAATCACTACCTCTATAGCTAGCTTGCTGGCTACCTTGTTGTTGCAGTACATTGGCCATGCCAATTGCCCACTTCCTGTATGCCAGACTAGATCAGCTTCCACACACCCACCCACCTGGGACATCTTGGTAGCTTAAGTAAACGCACCCTTAAACAGACTTGCCCAGACTTGCCCTTGCACGGACTGCCTCCCTTCAGTACCTGTGCTCAGCATTCACCATTGCATCCCAAGTTCACCTGCACTATGCACAGCTTTTAAAGCTGCAAATGGTAAATGAATCCACTCCTTAGTTGCATGTAGCTCAGTTTAATTTGTGGCAAATGGATGTTCATTTTGCTTCTAGCCATGTAGCTTGCTACTTAGCTAACTGTTATCCGAGGTCGACCTTACCTGGACGACCTTACCTGGCCTCACCACACTTACCTGGACACTACAGCTAGGACGGCCTGCCAACGCCTCTTCTTCCTGAGGAGGCTTAAAAAGGTTGGCATGTCCCCCAACATCGTAACAAACTTTTACAGATGCACCATTGAGAGAATTCTGTCTGGCTGCATCACATCATGGTACGGTAGCTGCTCCACCCAGGACCGCAAGGCCCTACAAAGGATAGTGAAAACTGCCCAGACCATCACTGGCTGTGTGCTGCCCACCCTGGACAACATTTACCTCACCCATTGCCTGAGAAAGGCTCATAAAATCACCAAGGACCCCAGCCACCCTGCTAACACACTTTTCACCCTGCTACCGTCTGTTAGACGGTACAGGGGCATACAGTCACGCACTTCCAGACTGAAGGACAGTTCTCCATCAGGCTACTGAACTGTTGATCCACTACCTCATACCCACATCACTTTATGTACAATGCACATGCACTTTATACCTGCACATCTGTATTTATATATTTATATATATCTCTAAGATCATTCACGACTGCTGTCAACCCTGCTGCTTTTTCATATTCATATATGAATATCTATTTTAGTTTATACGCCCTTATTTGTCTTGTTATTTTGTTTGTGTTTTTATATATATAGATGTGTGATTTTATGTTTACCTACCCTGTTGGAACGTGCCTCGTCCAAAATATTTCATTGTCCAGTATGACTGTAAGTGATGCTGTACATTTGACAATAAAAGACTTGAACTTGAACTTAATACTAGTATATAAAACAAAAAGCAGCATTGCAGTTAATTCACTTTCTAGTCATTCCAAATGATGATTAAAATGGATATTCACAAAGTAAGTAAACAAAGATCTGAGTTAGCAATCCAGTTTCAAATCATCATGCATGGGAAATGTTGTAGGGAAAAATGGCAAAAGTAATTCATGACTATGCCAGAGCTCTGTTTTGAAGCTGCAGTGATAGCTCAGACCTTTAAATGTTCTTTTTTATATGGGTGGATTAACAAAGGAGAAAAGAAAACCATATTTCATACATAGTCATCTATTTTTCACCTAAATAAGCATTGGACAGTAACAGGTCAGACGAGTCCTTGCAGTAATAGAAACTCTGCCCTGCATGTGATGAATTGTTTTGTCCATATCCAAACTTATTTGCTATAGTAAGTTTAATTTAAAAAGTCCCAGAATCACCGCTGACTCAGAGGCAATGTGACACAAGAGGTGAGCTGCAGCCAGCATTTCTCATGTGCAAAGTGGGAGGCTGTGCTCAACATCAGCCAGCATGTCCCTGCTCTTTTACAGTCTAGTACAATCAGACACCAAAATGATGCATCACATAATCAAGCCTGAGCCTGAATTTTAGTCAGTCTAAAAAATAATCTCTTGGTGTGATTTAGAGGGTTAGATTATGGTTCGGAGGCGGAAAGGTTAGTGTGATAAAAGTGTCCTCATTTACAAGAAGCGGGTCAAGCTTATAGATAATCAAATCTGATTGACTGGACTGAAAATGGTTGTAATCCTTTGATACCCTGAAACCTCATCACACATTCTGATTAATTAACACAATTCATTGCAGATACATTTGCAGAGTGATATAGACAGATGATCAAGTGCCATCTGGCAATACATTAATAACTCAATTTCTGGGCAAATCTCTAGCGTGAGGCGCTAATTTCGCTTGAAACTAAAACTATTTATAGTTGGCCATTCAGCTTCCAGAGGATGTTAACAGTTGCATCTCCTTGATCCTGTGTTTACAATGATAAAACAAAAGATTTTTTAAAAACACCAACATGATTGATGGCAATTTCAAAGAGCACTCACAAATGCCATTGTGCGTAATTGAATGTCCGTCGACTGTGGTCTCTGGGCATGAAGATGCAAGACATGGCGAGGAGAAAATTAACAGCCCTTGTCCACAAGGCCTCTTTAAAGTGGCTGTATCCAAATGGCACAGGAACACTCTCCAGTTGCACTATCAACACTTTTAAATATTTAATCATGTCTGTCACGGGATCTCACTTTTGACATTGACGTCAACCTCTACACGATGAGCTGCCAAGTGTTTCCATTACAGCGCCTCACACACTCCCGCACCAGCAAATCTTTCTCAAGCACCCCACTTCACAGATCAAATGGTCTTGAGCTCAGTCATAGTGGTGTGTACAAATGAGAACCAAGCTCTAGCTCCCCCTTACTAATGCATCACTGTCATAGGGATGATCATAAATAGGATAGACTGTGAACTCTGGCTGGAGCAGAGTAAAGGATGCTTGGAGACAGTCTCATGTGACTTGTCTGCTCTCTGTTCTCTGTTTCCATGCCATGTCGTCACCTGGACAACCACAACCATGTGTCAGCCATGACACTGAGCATGGGGACTCTGGTGCTCTTCTCCATGGCAATGCTGCTCTAAATAGCGCGCTGTCCTCCCAAGTACCTGTATTTTTGTTTTGTTATTTTTACTTAAAAAGTCAAAGAGCCAACAACAGTGAATGTTGCACCCAAGAAAAAAAAAAAGAAACTAACTCCATATATTTGCCGAAAGCTCACTGGAAGGCATGGCATGATTAAAATGCAAAGCTCCCTGGGAATTAACCTGTTTGCACTGCTTTCCCATCTTTTTTTAAGAATACCAAAATGATAAACATTCATTTCTGAATTCATGAACATTTATTTGGCCTATTTTCTTCTTGCCATTATTTTCAAAGCTTATCATGTTTTATTCATTGGGTCAGAATTTGATTTCAATAATCCTATTGTTTTGCTCCAGAAAGTAATCTACATTGCAAATGAGCAATCCAGTGTGCTCATTGTTCTGTATTTGACAGCCCTGCCAATCCTGCCCCTCATATATGGCAGTGCTTAATTCCTGCTCGTTTTTTAATTACAACTTGAGCAGTTCAATATCACAGCCTGATTAAAACATTACAGGACCTGGGTTCCACAATAATTATAGATTGGCTGGCCGGACTGTGCAGAGTAAATTATTTTATTTGAGGAACATAATTACATCTACAAAATGCATCGCTGTGGTCAATTTAATAGTGCCTATCAATTCTAGAGGGGAAGTTTAATGGGTCATTTTAGCAAGCCCTACTGGACATTATATTGACTTGGAATGCTGAATTCAGCAGGAGCATGTCTGTCATCCAGGCAAAGTAGAGACACAGATGACTTGGAATTGAATTGGAATTGGAATGGAATTGAACTGTGATTTTCATATGAAGGAAACTATTTATATCCTCTTAAGTATTGAAATGCAGTCTGACAGAGGCACAGCGTGTGACTTCTGTCGATCCCATGACTGGGATCATGAAACGCCTCATTATATATCCATTTTGCACATTCAGTATGTGGGCCAGAAAGTCGATTGATGGGCATGTGAAGAGGATTAAGGATTGAGTTGATTGGCTAGAATGTCTGTATTGAGTTGGTCTATGGGGAGAAACAGATAATTGTTATGTTGGTCTTATCTCTGTGGCTATAGAATCACATCACAGGAATTAACAGCCTTGAATGGTTAGCAAATATGGTTATATGGTAAGCTAATGAGCATTTAAACATATTGGAGAAAAAAAGTCAAAGAGGCAAAAATGCATTTTATCATTACAAATATGTGATCTAAATATCATCAAGAGGTTATCTTTGTTTTTTCTTCCGATTACCACTTTTGATGGAGAGCCTTACCTGTACGCAGTCGTAGAGGGTCAAAATATTTGTGCTACTTTGAAAAACACTCAGGAAATGATCTCAGATTAAATGACATGTTGATGTTGTGATGAACAAATAAACCAACCAGTACAGTTTTGGGAAATTGCAAATAAACTGATTTACACCGACCAGCTGAATCAAATTTCGGACTGAGTGATCCACCACAGATGTAGATTGATTTCTGCACTTTTATGTATGATGCAAAAAATGTTCCACATTTGTGTTGCATAGCCTCATTTTGATTCTTTGCATAATACTGAATAACTCATTCTGAGTCCAATAATATAATTCATAAGTAGCAGCCATATTAAAAAATTACAAAAGTGCAATATAAAATCTAAAAAGTATATATAAAAGTATATAAATATAAAAAGTGAAAATTAGTTTAATGTTACCACAGACTGGCCCTTTCTCAGGTGGAGGTGCCAGATTGTCACATAAAGTTGCCTTTCAAGCAGGACGGTTAGAACCATATAAAATTATTGAAATGTTAGATCATTTGGGGAAATGGGGGAACTGTTGATGTTTGGGCTTGGAGCTTGGAATCATATTTATGAAGACATAATCATCTATATTTGTGCTTGCCAATTTCTTATCTCTGGGCACCACAAAACTGGAGCACTACAAACAAAGTGGCAGCATGTACATCATCAAAACAGTCAGAGATGAGAGAGACCTCTTTGATCTCTTTTTTTTTGGCACGACACCTGGAATCAAGAAGAGTTGACGGGTTGAAGAAAAAAGCTTCCATCACATAAGCACTACTTACCTTCAGACTCTTCAGACTTTTTTTATTACCTCCAGCAAGGACTTCAGCTAAGGTCCTCACATGCACTAAGCCCATAGCAGCAGCTAGATTGTTTGTCTCCGCCATTACCATATCTGCAGCCTGATGGATCAGCTGAACATGCATTCGATTGTAAGTTATGGTGTGCAGTCTATACTAAATGTTATCAGCAAATGGGTATGTTATCTATTACAAAGTATTATGATTAATTTGTAGTTAGTGGTCTAATCTCATGTTGCCGATGTAAACCACAGTGTATTTCTTCCTCCGCATCCTCCAGCAAATTTTCCCATAAAATTGATTTGCCATGCCAACAGGTATTTTATGGAAGACTTTACGCCTAAGGGTAGGTGTACGTTTTAAGTTGTACCTTATGTCTACAGTGGAGCTATTTTAGTTGGTGCACATGTTGAAATTTCCGTTCAATCTAGCCTATTTTTGAATTTAAGTTAAACTTTTGTTTAACAGGCTACAGGTCATCTTTGCCTTTGTAGCCAAACTGGAACTCCTGTCAAATCTCCTTCTTTTTACCCCAATATCATCACTGTTTCCAAGAACAGGTTTGAGACTATAGAGACGTAAAATCTCAATAGTCTCAAGAACTTGTTTTTTCATGATTGTTTTTTTAGCGACTACTACCCAAATATCAATTGTTGTGTGGGTTATACAGAGTCCTTTAGTTTTAGAAAGTTTGAGAAAGCCACATTTAAATGGAATTGAGAGTTATTTATCGGCATTATTCTCTTTGATGTCTTGCTTTGAAGCCTCCATGAACAGGTTGCCACTATCTTTTACTCCTGCTTTAAACCTGTAGCCACAGTGCTACTGCTGGGATTAATGGGCACATCTAGCCAATTGAAGATTAGAAGAATTGGAATATGAAGAGAAACATGGTAAAGCACATGACCGAAGCCTCAGTTCCAATGCAGTGTAAATAATGGGATTTGGCTTGATGCTGTGTGTAAACTCTTGCGGAAAGCAATGAAATTTTCTATTTAGGAACTCTATGATTCTATGGGGAATGCGCCAAGGTCTCACCAAGGTTTGAATTTATTGTGATCATTGGCAAAATAGGAGTGACAACTGATTTCTACCCATAAATAAAAAGACAGCTGATTGGCCTTTCCCTGGGACTCCTGAGCCTCATTGTGACTGGGACTGCGTTTGATGGAAATAATCAGACATCACTTTTTGAAATGCCTTCCGAGGGGTTTCTAAATGTGAACGGGATGATATGATACTCATAATCATTCAAGGCATTGCACCGCGCATCACATCGATTGGTTCCTCTTTTCAAATGCCACTGAAGTAAACCAGGTTCTGTCTATTGACAATTCAACACTTTCCTGGCCATCACTTGTGATATATTGGCTTCTGCTGATGAGAATTTTCTTGGGGCCGCAAATGATTTATCTTTCTTTCTCTTTTCCCATCAAATATTAACCCTGCGTCCTTGCCAATAACCCTGATGAAAGTCTACAGTAAGTTGGCATGGTGACCAAAGCCAGCAACTGCTAACTGGGTTGATATTGACATTACGTCTGGCAATCTTTGGCATTGCAGTTAGCTTGGACTGAAAATGTTCATCAAAAATGACATCAAATCAAGAAATTTAATCTTCACTCCTTCTGGGATAATTTTCACCACACTGGCCACTGAATAGAGTATAATCTTTTTACAAGAAGAGTAAAAAATGTTCAAATGACATTCAAACCCATAGAATGTGTTGTTGTTAAGCTACAACACAAAGCTTGGCACTGTAGGTTACAGGACTGAATTCCTGGAAATGATCCATCATTTTACTTTATTATAGTGGGTATGATTTCCCAATTACCTGGATCTCATTTGAAACAGGAAGCAGATGCCATTAGCAACAACATCCAGTCTTTGTTGAAAATAATGATTGTTTCCCTCTCGTTTGGTCAGCATTGAGTTGCCCTTGAGAGAAAATGCATGGAGTGGCATACACATACATTGTCATAGATGACCTTTATCTAGCTAGCTGACGTTCAAAGATTGTTAATGAAATTCAGTGTGAGTTTTCAGTGCGAGGGCACAATTCTCATTTAACATAACCATGATCTCAGAACACTGAACACCATTAACAGCAAAGCAACGCACAGGCAAACAATCTGTAAAGGGAATCTGATTGATTTTCTAGGGACTAAGCTATTATCTACAATCAGTGGTCTTTAGATGAAAAAGGCCTCACTAAAAGGAAATAACAGAGGGGAAAGCACACAACAGATGTGTTGTGGTGCATAATTAGCAAACAGCTTCAAACAGTGTTTTTTACTTTTATATTGAATAGAAAGCACAGCACAACCATATCAAGGGATAACAAGGAGAGAGAGAGAGATTGAGAGAGAATAGTGAGGGTACAACATGGAACCAAATTGTGATGTTATGAGACACGTTAACACTACCTCACTGAAATAAATGTGTACTTGGGGCACTAATTGCCTAGTCTACAGCAGGGGTGGATTTAGTGATTTGGAGGCCCAAGGCAAAGACATGTATGGGGCCCTCCTCACTCCCAATTCTCACCCTTTTCTATCCTTATTACTCAAAACAATCAGACCTATTTGTGACACATACCTTCTCACTGGTCCCTGGAGGGCTGAGTGGGACAGCTGCTGAAAGACGTGCCCTTTTGGGTCCTTGGCATCTGGGGGCCCTAGGCAGTTGCCCACCTTTGCCTAATGGTAAAGTCTGCCCCTGGTTGTATGCAGCTGATGTGTGCAGCTAAAGGCTGATGCTAATACTGATACCATATAAAGGTAAAATGAGCAACCAAGGGATAAGCCCGCCCTTTGCCCTTCATTAACAAATAACATCAGGTGTGTTGGGAATATTGGGACTTGCAAACACACCCTTTCAAAAGTGAAACACTTCACATTTCACTTCACTTACATTCACAGTCCTCCATAGACGTATTTGCCAAAGAAATTTAAAAATGGTCTTTTAATACGGGAGACCGGGGCTGGTTGTCCCACTTTTTATGTATTAACAGCAGAAAGCTTAAAGTCTTGGGTTGAAGTGAACATCTAATACTTGTAGGATATTTTGCTAAACATTTATTAGACACTCATAGTGTCTCATCCAGCCCCCACGGCAGGGTTGGTTGGCACAAGTTGCAGGTCTGGCTGTCCCTATATTTTCAATAAAATCAATAAACATCTAATTGTTTCTACGAACACAGTCTCATTCATCATTTTGTTCATATCTGAATTTGTTTGTTGGTACGATCAAAACCTATGAGTGTTTGGAAACATGCAGGAAGGCTTGAAGGCCTTACAAATACACCTTACAATTGGCATTCATCATCTGATACACCTGGGGTACGCACAAATCAAGGTTTTCGGCATGTTTCATGAGTCCCACCTTGGTATTTTCATACACAAATAAATACAAAAAATGCACGAAGAATTTAAGAAAGGTTTCGTGAATGTTGCCAAATGTGACACTCCAGTAAACGTGACTTGACAGTGGCTCCGACTTTTCTCTCTTCACTCAAATTCTAAAACAGAGACTCTCTGAATCCTCTTAGGTACTCTAAACTTGCTTCTAGCATAAATGGATGTGAAGAAATGGGTCAATGGTTTCATTTCCCTCGCTCCTCAATCATCTACTCTGCTACTGCACCAGTCAGAGAGATATAAAGTACCTCTTATGATCTTACAATCATATCAAAGGTTTAAAATACCTCCTACAGTCTCTTAATCTCCCTCGAGCTTCAACATGCTGGGAAGTGGTGCTAGTGGTGCTAGCTTTTCTGAAAAAATACATCTGCTTATTTTTTATATCAATTCAATATCACATTCTCATCATCATCATCATCATCTTCTTCTCATCATCTGAAGGTCTGTGGTATTACATTCAGAGATCTTCACCACAGCCCCAATACAGTCATGCCTGAGTACCTCTTCTTCTTGTTGTGCAGATTATGTCCAAAGGAGGATTAGATGCCATTTTGACTGAAAAAGCAAATACAATAATGGATTGGCCTACATAGCCTTTTGACATTCCTTCACATCGGTGCTGTTGCAAACATATTGTGGATAGAAATATATTTAAAGGTTTGGATTTAGACAACAAAATAAGTTAGTTTTGTAATCTCTATAAAACACACAAGCTTCGATATCAGACGTCTGTTTGTTGTGGTGCTGTGATGTTGAGTTTCCAATAATTTGGCTTTGGTATTTGCTGTGCTGTGTATATCTCTATTCCCACAATGCCATGGCAGTTTTGTCTGCCATAAAGAAGAGAAGAGGGGAGACAGGAGAGGAGATAAAAGGAGAAGACAGGAGAGGAGAGGTGGAGCGAACAGACGAACCGAGAGTATAAGACAAGACGAGGAGATAGGAGAGCAGGACCCCTGGTCTGATGGCACCATGCTGTTCTTCGGGTCGCCGGCTGAAAACAACGGCTTTGTCCTCTTCTGCAGAATCTGGGCTTTGTAATCTGGGGCGATGGTCCAAGGGGAGAGCGACAGAGGCTGCCGGTCTCTGAGATAACAAAGCTTTGGAGTAGTTTAATGCTGATTAGGCCTATGGTCTATGGTCTATGGTTTTCTCCTGGGTTTTCTCTTTCTCTCTGACCCAACCCTCTCGCTCTTTGTGTTTTTCTCTCCCTCCACTCCCTCCTGTCTGTCTGTCTGTTATGTTGTATTGCAGTTGTACAGTCTAACCACAAACAGGAGTTGCAGACTCGCTCCAAACTCTCGTTATGTCTGTAATTGGGCCAAAATCAGGCAACTCTGACATATTTGAAAATGAAAAGCGTCTTGGTCTGCAAGCTGAAAACTACCACCGAGCGTCTTGCAATCACTGTTATTGTTCATGTGTATTCCAGTGGTGCCTTTCTTCTTTCTTTCTTAGTCTCGGTGGAGGTTTCAGTGTCATTTTTTCTTTTGAAGCTAGGGATGAAAGTCTTCCATCACACAGCACCACTAGCGTTTATCCACCATTATCATCAGTGCAGGAGAACAGACAGACAGATCAGCAGTAGTCCTGAAGCCACGTTATGATCTCTGGTGACTTTTTAAGGTAATTCAATGAAATAAGATTTACCAATCACCACAGAGTAATTTTGACGTCAAGCATGAAACACTTCAGGACACATGCTACACATAAAAACATTCCAACATAAATAATCTTGATAAATGTACAGATACAGTGTAAATGCAGTATGTAATAATGTGTCACCTACAGAGCAGCACCCCTGGAGCTAGGAGACGTTCAGGGTCTTGTTTTTTTTGCAAATACAGACATTTAAACCCGGGGGACAGTCTCCCTTCCCACAATGCCCTGCTGCACGACGAACTGACCAGACTATAAAATCTTGGAGAATGTGTTGAGATATTTTTCTAATTTCTACCACATTACATCACATATCCACTGGTGATCCAGAGACCGGCAGAACATTCTCAATATCTCAACCTCTTTCATTCCTGAGGGGCTTGAAGGTGCTGTGATATGGTGCACATCAACTCCAGGAAGCTGAAGAAACCGCCTGGTCATTGGATGTGCAGACAACACAACCTCTGCTGTCCATGCATCAGCAAATCTATAGCACACAGTAGTAGGAATAAGAGGGAAAAAAACACACCTACCTGGTTCTGGTTCAATAGAAATGCTGGCGTGTGAACACCTGATGTTGTTGGAGTTGTTGGCCGGTAAGGTGCATAATGAAAACACATAGTTAAGCTATTGGAAACCACTTTATTTCCTGTTATGGGCTCCGGGGCCTGACCTTGGCAGAGCAGCGCTGCCAAATTCAAAGTCACACCATAGCGGACCGATTGATTTCAGGCGTCTTGGTCTTGTTTTTCTTTCTTTCTTTCTTTCTTTTCTATTTTTTCCTGGTTCTGACCAATGCTTCATTCCTTGAACTTTACTTGATGATGCAACACAAAAGGGCTCTGAATAGGAGCAATTTACAAAAAGGAAATCCATTCTGCATTTTCAACCATCTTCCTCCCTCTTCTTATTCCTATTCTCATATTTCTTTTTTTTTCACAGGGATCCAGAATTTGTCGCTTTGTAGCATCATCTTCACTTTCAGAAGTTACAATACCAGACAGACAGACAGACAGACAGACAGACAGACAGACAGTTGTATTTGTATCTATAAGTTTAAATTCTACTTCCTAACTTCATCAACGCTTTCCCAATTATGGATTTTCAGAGACAAACAGAATATAAAACGCCCGAAGCTTCAACTCCTCTTGAGATTCAGAGGGGGAGAAACTGTGACGCTGTTGTGTATATTTGTAATAACTCTTTCGCAGGCGTCCAAAAAAATCATGATGTAATTTGTAACAAAGTACTTCTGAGCATAGTACTTCTTATTTTGCTGGGGAAAAAAATTACATTTGGAAAGCAAAAAAAAGAGCTTGTAGCTGCTGCAACCGCTTGATACTGTGACAGCAGACTGATGAGACAATTAAATAATTGAAAACAGGCCATTGCTCACGCTGGTAGGACTGCATCATAAGGCCTCCACTCAGACCAGGGGAATACAAATAGTTGTGTGTTAGTCAGACTCCAAGGGCAGATAGGTGTTGATTTATAGCTGCAGAGGTGGAGCATGTCATAATTTCCCCCTAAAACTATCTGAATCTCACTGTACACCCCATAACTTCTGACAGCATTGATTTTCAGCCCTTTTTGAGATATAATGGCTTGGCAAGAAAGTGGAAATCATGGCAGGTGGTAGCAACTGTCCTGTTGCAGGGATGTCATCTGTAGTATGTTCATCCAATCTCACCTACATGTCCATGATGTCATATTATCATAAACCTTTTCTCTTGCTCGTTGCTTTGCAGAGGTTTGTTCATGGATGTTTACACTTGTCCATCTGGGTATGTATGTATGTATGTATGTGTGTGTGTGTGTGTGTGTGTGTGTGTGTGTACATTCAGGCATGTGTGACCAGGTGTGTGTCTAATCGGCGCTCTAACCTTGGTTTTTCACGCTGTGACGTTTCATCTGTTCGGACGCCCTGTCGCTAGAGGGGAAATGAAACCACGGAGGAATCTGGTTGGCAGGTTTAAGGGTCAAAGGGCGAAGTCCGTAGCATCACCGCAGCCAGCAGTGAGACAGGTAGAGCGACAGGCAGTCACACAGACAGTCACACAATAATACAGCCAGAGAAGAGGACAGACAGGCCGCCGGATCAGTGGGCAAGCAGACATGTAGAGAAGGAAATGGGCAGTAAATCAGACAAACAAGCAGGCAGACAGACAGAGAGACAGACAGATAGGCAGACAAACAGACAGAGAGACAGACAGGCGCACCAGACGTTTATGCAATCGGACAGGCCGGCAGACAGATGTCCAGACAGACAAGGAAGAGGGCAGACATACTGACAGAATCAAAGACAGGAAGACAGACAGACAGCAATCAGATCAGCTGGCAAGCAGTCAGACAGGGACACAAACACAGACAGACAGACAGACAGACAGGGAGGAAGTTAGGCAAAGAAAAGGAAGGTGGACAGACAGACAGACACATAAAGAACAACGTGATTCCGGTTAGAACCAACGGACTCCTCCTCCGCTCAGAAACACCCCACCTCGTTCTTCAGAGGGTTTCATTTGGCGTGGCGGAGGTAAAAACTCCAACATTTCATTAGGAGAAGATGAGAGTTAACGTTGTGTCTCCGGCAGGAAGCGGTCCGACATCAGGAAGAGTGTAAACTGTAATGGAAAACAGAATATATGAACGGGATTACTTTTCTCTGCAGCAACAACAACGCTGACGGCTGTTTGAAAGACTCATATCCCACCTTGCATCTCTCGCTCTGTTATTTTCTATCTTGTTTCATTTTCTCCTCCGAACTATCTTTCATTTGTATTTGTAATACTTTCTATTTTTTTTAGAGGTTGCCATAGAAGAGAAGCATCCTTTCTTACCCATCGCCTTCTCCCTCCCCTCCTCTATTCGTTTACCTCCTCTTCCTTTCTTTTTCTCTTCTCCTCCTCTCTTTGCCCATGCAGGTTCTTCCTTTCTTCCTCCTCTTCCCCTCCATCTCTCTCTCCTCCTCCTCTTCATCAGTCTCTCCCCCCCTCTGTTTTCTCCTTCCTTCTCCTTTGCTTCTGCTCACCTCCTCCTCTCCTCTCCTCTCTCTCTCCATCCCTCCACATCCCATTCTGTGAGGTCATGCTGTATCAGATCAATCAGGGTCATTGATCTCCCAATATCCCAGTAGGCGTGCCTCTCATTTCAAGCCAGACCATTAGCCAATCGTTAATCTAGATCGGACCATTAACCAATCATTAATCTGTGTCGCCATCTAAACCGAGCCTGCTGATTGGGTCAATGGTGACCTCTGACCCGTGGGTTACCACAGCAACAAAAGATCCATCAGTTAAACATTCCAGCTGTTAAAGTTCTAATTGGATGTCATTAGATGATTAAATAGGACGACTGTATTTACAACAGAACACACACACACACACACACACTTGTTCTAAATGGTAAATGGACTGCATTTATATAGCGCTTTTTTCCAAAGCGCTTTACAGTATATGCCTCTCATTCACCCATTCACACACACATTCACACACCGATGGCAGTGAGCTACCATGCAAGGTGCTCGCCTGACCATCGGGAGCAATTTGGGGTTCAGTGTCTTGCCCAAGGACACTTCGACATGCAGTCAGGAGGAGCCGGGGATCGAACCGCCAACCTTGTGATCAGAGGACAACCCGCTCTACCTCCTGAGCCACAGCCGCCCTCTCAGCTTAACCTATACAGCTTATTTACGCCTATAAAGAAAACATTTCACTATTCACAAGGTAGAGCTTTTACTACAGGTCATACTTTTTTATTACTTTATTTACTACGTAAACCATAAAAAACAAAAAGAAAAAAAGAAAAACACCAAGTATATAAAATATTTATTACACAACACAAACAAGATTTG
>CABFOQ010051916.1:0-17290 GCA_900660455.1 Gephyroberyx darwinii
ACGTTTACGTCATCGCGATCCAACTTCTTGTGTGGAAGAAAAGCGCTTTTGCACAGCACAGTGGAGTTCATAATTTTACTTTGTGGCATATTTGGAGTCGCTTTGGGTGCGGTGACTCACGGCTCTCTCACATGCGTATAGATTGATCGATTATGCAACGCAGCGATTTTCAGTTAATCGTGCTGCACGTATAAGAAGATTTTTACGGAGGCAGCTGATGTTGACGGAGGAATTTGCGGCTTTACTCCCGACTACAATTCACGTTCATCAATAAATCATCGATTTTATGGGACAGTCGCATCATTGACATGTCCGCGATTCGTGCCCGGGCACGATTGGCAATCACACTAGCCCGAATGCAAGTGAACCGCGCCGGAGCGCACCTCTTCAACCGGGCCCGGGCACGGTTAAGTGAACCGCGCCCGCGCTAATGTGAGTGCGTCCTAAGATGCCATTTAATTTCTATTCATCTGGGAGGGCATCTGTTTCTGAGATGCTGGAAACACCATATCTGGCACCAACAAGCATACCACGCTCAAAGTTGCTTAGATCATGCATCTTGCCCATGTTTGGTCGAGCAAAAAACTAAACCACTTCACCATGTCTGCATGCTTTGTATATAAATTTGCAGCCACTGTTTGGAGGAGCAGGCTATTTGCGTTAACGAGCAGGAGTACCTAATAAAGTGGCCAGTGAGTGTAGGTGTCATAAACTATACTATGTCAACTATACTCAAATGTATATATAATGTTTCATGTGATATTTGTGGTCCTTCAAAGGTTTATATAGAGTAAATGATTACAATAAAAACAGTCATGAACTTTTATTGAATTGAAGTGACAAATGAATAATAAATAATAGTAGTAAATAAAAAGTAGTAAAATGTGAATTAAAAAGTCATACTGAGATCTTACAATTAATTAATTACATTACAGTCATTTAGCAGACGCTGTAATCCAAAGCGATTTACAAAGGTGCTAGTTGACACCACGTAGGGATCGAATCCAAACCCTGAGACTGAGTCTCATGCTCTACCAACTGAACTGTCCGGGCCAGATGGTAGTATTTCAGAGCTTCTGGACTGAGGATGCAAATAATATATTAACATTATGATGTGTTTTAGGAATACAGCCAACTGTATTAAACCTGGAATGTCATAAGAATATTCTGAGCATACCTTGGTATTGTGCACGCCTATCTATTTTACAAAGATGCTACTAGTCAATTTGTTTAGACAATTTGTTGTTGGTTAAACAACCTCATGAACATTTTTCCATGGGAAAGGCTCAGGGGGACCTTGAAGAGTATGGAGACACAATTTCAGAAAGGCTAACTTTTTGTAAGAGTAAGCCCATGAGAATAGTAATGCTTTATGTTTAGATATTTCTAAAACAAGATTACATACTTTTTCTTACGTTTGTTAGTATTTACTGAAAGTCAAAATTTCTCAATATTATTATATGATATTGGTATGTCTACCGTTTGCCTTAATCACAGTGTGACAGACTGGGATGGGTGTGGTTGAGGTGTGTGCTGGATGCAGGAGAAAATCAAGCTGGTAGGCCGGTTCTCCCTGCATCTGGTATTGGCCAATTACGGCTGAATGGTCAACTGAGGCCGGGAAACTCCTGGTATTCAAATAGGCGTGGAAGAGCTTCGATGTATGTTTAGGTTCAATGTCCTCCTGGAAAATTAATCATCTTCCACACAACTTTGAGCCAGAAGTGCGTCTACAGAATAGAGTCAATGTGCAAGACACCAACTCCGGAATAGGCAAGACATACCCACATATACATGAAAGAAGTGGTTTGGAAGCAGCTACTCTCCCATTAAGGCCGCAGTTTGCCAATCCTTGATAACGCATAGAGGACCCTATTAATTTATTAAATATCTGGTATCAGTCGTTAAAAGACCAAAACTATTCACAATGTATTAGGAGCATACATTAATATTTTAATGAAATATATGATGTAACAACAATTTGAGAAAACCTTACCAAATGATGTGTGAACAAGATATTCAGATATATTTCAATTTCATACAAGCATTTCATTTTATATCAGTTCTAAATAATGTATTCTTGAATAAATAGTATCAACTGAGTAAAATGTTTATTAGTTTTTGCTAAAGAGATGAAACCAACTACAGTTGGTAGTGGACTACACTGTACATAATTCTGTTTTACTCTGATTAACGGCATCCATCAGTCATTGAAGCATAATTGAGGAAGTAGCCTGATCCTTAGTAAATTCACTTATGGAGAAGGATTAGTCAAGAGGAGTATAGACCCCAACCAAATGAATGATTCTTGAAAGTTTGTAAACCTTACAGGGGGTGATCATTATTTCATATAGAGGAATAACCTCATAAAATCCTTATCTAAACCTCAAGTCTTAATGAAGATATCCAAGTGTCTTTCAATCAATATCGTGTGGCACCTTCTTTAGCAGTATTGACTTTGAGCTCAGCCAACTCAGTGAGGTTTGAGGGCTGTCTCGTAGGAACTGCCTGCTTCAAGTCCTGCCGCAGCATTGCAATTTGATTTAGGTCAGGACTTTGACTTGGCGATTATATAAAACACTCAACTTCTTCTTCCTGAGCTATTATTTGGTAGTAAAGTAAATTATGAGAACTGAATTAATGGAGGCTCATCCTCTGTGGGGCTCTTGTAAGAAGCAGAGACAGACACAGAGTAGATGCCACTGAATTATTTTAGCGTTGTTGCAGGGGGTTACAGAGTTACAGATGCAGATGACGTAGATGCATAGATGTATCGTGTGTCTAAGACAGAAAGGAAACCTGAATTGAATAGAACAATAACCCATGACTATATATATTGTATTGGAACACACATTATTGCAGATTATCAAGTTAACAGATGAATTAACAAACATTCATAAAGACAAACAACCAGTGAAACATTCAATGCTAATGACCCATTAAAGACATCGTAGGCTTCCTAAGGCTACTCAAGCGGCTTACTTGAAAGAAAACAGCGAGGGAGGTATGTGATCAGAGAAGGGCTGAGCTCCCCTGACCATCCTCCGCTGCTCACTCACACCATGGCCGACCATAGTGATGAAGTCACGTCCCAAAATGGGCTCCATTTATAGCAAGGTGGATTTCACTTAATTAAGTATTTAAGGGAGCAGAGTATGTTTATGTGACATGGGAATTCTGTACAAGTAGATTTGCTGGAATGCTTAGAATCTTTGTCTTGTTGGAAATGCCACTTTCGCTCCAGCTTTAGCTCTCGAATTCATGTTTTCCTCTGGACCTGAACAACTCGATGTCGATGTCGATGTCGATGTCGATGTCGTTCAGGTCCAGAGGAAGTAAAACAGCCCTAGACTATGACAGTTTTAGGTGTTAACAAACATGGCATTTTTGAACCAAACAGTTCAATTTTGGACTCTTCTTCAGGTTTGTCCAGATGGTCTCTCGCTCCTCTCTGGCAGCTTTTTTCTTTTTAGACAATAGAGGCTTCTTCCTGGCTACCCTTGCATGAATGTAATTTTGATTCAGTGCTCTTATTAATGACGGATTCACGACAACATCAGATGCAGCAATGGCTTTGACTGATCCCAAGATCCTTTCCCAGGCCTTCATGGGAGTAGTGTGCTGGTACGTCGCTGTTACCTGTCTGCGTTTCTCAAAACCTTCTGTCATGTTTAACTGCTCCCTGTCCTGCAAAATACCCCTCCTGATTACTCCTACGGAACTAGTTGAAGAGTGGGCATCAACCCGGTTGTTAAACTCAGGCCAGCCAGGATACATGGTGTGTAAGTCCTCAGCTTTTCTCCCTGTGATTATTCTGGTGTTGGAGTGGGTGTTTGGGGTGATGTTCGGCTGTTTGCACTGCCAGTGGTTGCAGGAGAGGCGGGGTACTCAGTGTATTCACGTAGGCCACAAAGCATACTCAGCTAACTTTTTACCAATCTCTTGGATTTTATCCATCCTGCTATTGGAGCATTTTTAACCAGTGCATATGTTGCTGTGTCTGTGTTTTTACCCAAACTGAAACTCTTGTATGCACAGCAAATATAAGGCCAGCTTGCCACCTTAGAGGCTAGCTTCTTGGCTAAAAACATTTTTTTTATATTGTTGTCTGTCAACAACAATATGCAGAAAAATAAAGACACTGACCTGCTACCATCGCAGAGACTGGGTGATTATTTAACGATGGTATGTGCCTTTGAGCTGTCCAGGATCTGGCCCGAGTCTATTGAAGGCCTGATAAATTATCTCCTTCAGCGGCAGACTCAGCTAAACACCCAGCTAGCTACATTAGAGCCTGCTAGCCCCCGTGTTTCCACAAGTTCAGTCTGTGGATATTCATGGAGCTGCTACGGATCCATCCCCCTGTAAGTCTTATTCCTGGGCCTCTGTGGTTAAAGGAAAGACTACATGGGTCTCCCTCCCATTGTTTGATCCTGCAGAGGATGACAATGCTCTCCCGCTATAAACTCTTTTGCACTTTTGGCTGAGCTGGTGGACAACCAGCTCCCCCAGGCTGCTCAGCTCTTCACCACTCCGAAGTCTGCTCAGAAATCCACTCCACAGGCTGTGAAGCGTCCACTGCCCTGTTCCAGCCCCTTGAATGGCTCTCTGGTCACATCTCCTGTGACCAAGTGTCGCCGGTTATCCATCCCTGCTAATAAGTCCAACTCCCTGATTCACCAGGCTTCTTCCCCTCCACAACAGTGCATGTCGAGCCCCTCCAACGGAGCCCTCGCCAACCTTGCTGTCTACGGTGGCTGCATAGACAGAAAGCCGGAGTTTCTGCTCCATCACCAGATTTGTGAAAATCCCTGGGGGTATTACCTATTGCTTTTCAGGTGCCAAAGCTCTAGATATTCTTCATTGTACCCCCACCATCATCGAACCTTCACCTGACTGCTCACATAAATCTTCATCCACATGGATACGAATGATGTCAGAGGCAATCAATCAATTAAACTCCAGCAGGACATTGAACTTCTTGCTCTGACAATTGATTTTGGGAAAGTTGTGCGTCCTGTCTGGACCTATCCCAAAAAAGGCTCTGAGAGTTTTAGTCATCTTTTCAGTTTTAATCAGTGGCTACAGGCTTTTTGTTGTGCCACTGGTTCTAACTTTATTGACCATTTTGACTCCTTTTGGGAAAGGAAATACCTATACAAGAGATAATCTTCACCTCAATAAAAAGGAGAAAAGGTTGCTCACTGCCAACTTTATCTCCCACATACGCAATTCAATGTTGGGATGACTAGCTCACAATAATTGCCCTCCACATACTAAGCTAACTTCCACTCACTCTAGTAAAATACAGCATATTACAAGCTTGAGACCAGTTAAAACGTTGTCTAGGCAGCATAGCTTCTTTCACTCTGTTAATTCTGGAAACTTGATTAACATCCCAATGTCTGCTTACCTTGTATCTGTGTCCTCTCCTACACTGCTTAAACTGGGATTACTCAATGTCAGATCCATCTCTAAGAAATCCTTTTCTATTAATGATCTAATTAAGTATAAATCCTTTGCTATTAATGATCTGATTAAGTATAAACATGGCTGGATAGAAATGGATCCACAATGCTGATTGAGGCTGCACCCCCAAATTTTAACCTTTTTAATGTTTTTAGACCTGACAAAAGAGGGGGTGGTGTACCTACCACATTCTCTGACTTGCTTCTATGTAAGCACGTTTTGCATGGGGAATTTTCATCCTTTGAATATCTTGCAGTGACAATGAAATCCACTCCTCCAGTACTATTACTCACTACATATAGGCCTCCTAAGCATTCCAGTTGCTTCATAGATGAATTTGCTGAACTTCTCATTCTCCTTGACCTCTCTGCTGCATTCGACACAGTCTGCCACACCATCCTCCTGGACCACATATCTGATGATATGGGCCTCATTGCTACTGCTCTCTCTTGGTGCCGGTCATATCTCTCGGACAGAAAACAGTTTGTCACCATCGGCAGCTCTAGATCCCCTCCGGCCCCAGCCAATCAGGGCGTGCCCCAAGGCTCTGTGCTCGGACCACTTTTATTCACCATTTACATGTTCCCCCCTTGGCCAGATCATCCGCCGGCACGGCCTAGGCTTCCACTGCTACGCCGACAACACCCAGCTCTACCTCAGCACCAAACCCTCCACCCAGCTCTCTCCCCAGTCCCTTGTCAACTGCTTGCACGATTTAAAAGTCTGGATGTCATCCAACCTCCTTAAACTCAATACAAATAAAACTGAGCTCATGGTTGTGGCCTCCAAGGCTCCGGAAGGTTGGGGATCTTGTCCTGATCATCGATGGCTGTTCCATCTGCCCCTCCTCAAAGTCTGGGTGTTATTTTTGATTCCACTCTGTCAATTGAGGCACATATCAAATCCGTCACAAAATCTGCCTTCTATCACCTCAAGAACATCTCCAGACTCCAGTCCCTCACTCACCGTCTCTGCCCCCACCCTCTGGAACTCACTCCCTGTGGAGATTCGTAATGCTGGGTCCATTGAACTTTTTAAACCACGGCTGAAGACGTTCCTCTTCAGCCAGGCCTTTGGACCCAGCTGCTGACTTGTGGCCCTCTGCTTGTTTGCCTTTTTGTCCTTTGTTTGTCGTACTGTCTTCCTCCTTGTTAGCCTGGTTGTTTTTTTTTGTTTTTTTGTTTTTTTCCTTATCTTGTTCTTATTCTACTTCTCCTACTCTCTCCTTTGACTGTTAAGTGCCTTGGGTACCCTGAAAGGCGCTCTAAAAATTCAAGCTATTATTATTATTATTATTATTCTGTCAAAACTTTCAACTGATTTTGATAGTGATTTCCGGAGACTTACACACTGATACTCATGCCAGATCTGACTGGCCTGCTAAATGCCTTTGGATTATCTCAGTATGTATCTGGGCCGACTCACAAACATGGACATACGCTGGACCTGGTTATCACAAAGGGTATCATTGTCACTGCAATTTCAACTCTTGATGTTGCCATATCTGATCATTTCTGTGTCAATGAACCCAGTACAAAGCAGGGCAAAAAACATAAGGAAATGTTATATTAATGAAGGTAGCAGAAAAACCATTATAAACTGTATGTCTAAATCATGTCTAAACCTGTACTCACCACACTTGTAGAAAATTCCAATGACAGAATTATTAACATTATTGATTAAATTGCTCCTGTTAAGGATAAAACTCTTTCAAGCAAACAAAAAGCTCCCTGGAGAAGTATTACTGCGGTACAATTCGCTAAAAGAGTATGCAGGCAGGCTGAGCATAATGGCGCAAGACAAAATTAGAATCTTGTAGGATCCTGCTTGTTTGATCTTGCCAGTATCCTTAAAGATCTTGTAGGATCCCTGTAGGATCTTGTTTAGGATCTTTGAAGATCTTGATAGGATCCTTAAAGATCTTAAAAGATCTTTAAATGTCTTGATAGGATCTTTAAAAGATCTTAAAGGATACATAGGTCATGTATCATGTATCCGGCCCGCAACCTATTCTAACCCAGGACATCACAGTTATGTGGTATGAGCCTTTTTTGTTTTTTTAATCTTTATTTTCCTTTCAATTCACAACATTACATTTCCATTATACATCATTTCAGTTCATTTTTAACCACCAAAATTTAATCCCATTCCCCTTCCTCCCAGCCAACACAAATTGTCTCTTCCAAAACCTATATACAACACTAACCCATTCACATCCCCCCCAATCCATACCAATTTAACCATTGTTCCCCGCCTGCTACCAATTAAACAAGATCCCTCCTCCCTCCCCTCTATAAATAAACATATTCCCACTGAGGAACAACATTGTGTGACAACATTACGGAAAGGATCGCTACAGAAATTCACCTTTGTTTATCCAGAAAACCAAAGTCTCGTTCAAGGAGAAGTCTCACTCTGAAATCCCGCGAGAGGGAGAGTTGTTGCAGGAAGAAGATGGTATAAACGTGAGTCCGAGTTGGAGAGAAAAAAAACACAACAGTGGTTCGTTTTTGTGCATTTCCAAATTGTGCAAACAAGATGTCGAGGAACATTTCACGCAGCTTTCATGGACTACCTTTGTCGGGTATGGAAATGCTGAAGTTGTGGCTAGTTGTGCTACAAATGGATGCTAACACTCCGGTCCAAACACTGTGCCTGGCAGACCATCGGGTCTGCAGTGACCATTTTGACCGGGGTGACTACTGCCAGCCACTGAAGAGAAGAAACGCTATCCCAAAGCACTTTTACCTAAAGAAAAATGCTGTTGCAAGAGTGGAGATACCTGCTGCAGACAGAGTGGAGGTAATTTTATTAGCTAAATTATTGTGTTGACCTGGCATCAGTAACATAAGTTACACGCGAAAGCATGGCAGGATAATGGCGACGTCGTTAAAATCAGTCGTGACTGATTTTAAAATATCTATATAGATTAATTTCTCCTTTTCTCTCGGACTCACATTCATACTGTCCTCTTCCTGCAACAACTCTCCCTCTCGCGGGATTTCAGACCAAGACATCTCCTTGAACGAGACTTTGGTTTTCTGGATAAACAAAGGTGAATTTCTGCAGCGATCCTTTCCGTAATGTTGTCAGACACTTGTCAGACACACGATTAAAAATATGCACCAGTCAGTGGCAAAAACAAGCACTGTTAGTGGACGTAGTTTGATCACGCGCACTCGCCCCTACGGATTACATTGCAGCAATTGAGCCCATTTTGCCACTGCTGGCTGAGGCGATCTAACGGAGCAATTGCTAAAGTTTTTGGACCTACTTTGCAGTATCAATGACGATTTTGGAGTAGTAGAGCCCAGGTTTAAAAATACCGGAATTCTCCTTTAACACATAATTAATTAGACAGAAATTCACAGTTTTCCTTTTTTCAAACAAACCGAACAGAAACACCTCCCTCCGCCCTCCCTCCACGTGCAACTCCACGCTCCAGTTGTGCCTCAGCAGTTTTTTTAAGAAATCAAAGAAATCAACCAAATCAACACAATCCAAAAAATAATGCAAAGAGCTCTCATGACCACTGCTGCAGACATCATAGGACTTACATCATTATTTATTTTATTGAATACCACATTAGTGTATATTCTGTTATGCTTAATCAGAAAATCATTATTCTCACACTCCATACTATTATACTTTATATGCCCATTTGTCCATATTTTCTTTACATCCATGCCTTCAAACATTCTGCTCCATACTTTCTCTGCCGCTGGCTCTTTTATCTTATCAACCACCGATACACTTTCTTTACACTCATGCTCTCCCTTCTACACTTCTACCCATTCTCCATCACATACCTCTCAGGGATACTTTCTAGTCCCTTTTCCACACATTCTCTTTCTATAATATTAACCCATTATATAGATATACTTGATTTGATTTTCTCATATATTGTTGACCTCTCTATTTTCCACTCCTTCCATTTCTCTCACAGAATCAAAGATACAGCTCCCCCTGAGGAACCCTGGGATCACCTCATGCATGATGTCCTTCACCTGTTTTATTCCACCTTGAACCTTGGTTCATATGTTTTCTCCTTATGTTTGAATTTTTCATTTAAAAATAATCGAAGGTTTACGAATGATCGTATTCCCTCGCATTTGTAGTCTACCCTAGGTAGAAACTTTTCCCACGCCTCCAACACCTCCCTGTATATCTCTGGTATTCCTACCGTCATTGACCTTTTGCACGCCATATACCATCCATACTCTCCTATTTCTCCAACCTCCTCAATATACTTTTTCAGAAACTCCTTCCACCCATAATTCCACCTTCCCACCATATACTAGTTTTTATTCTGATTGCTGTCCTTTTTGTTTCTAAATCCATCAAATTTAGACCCTCCTCCCACCAATGTTTGTGCTATTTTCATGCCTTCCCATATGAATTCATGCACAATCTCATTTAGCTCATTCATCACCCACTCTGGCATTTCAAGTACGGCCATCACATACACACTCACTGACAACAACATATTCACCACCACTGCTTTACCTCCTTGCCTTCCACTTTGCACATACTACCTTGTTAATCACCCCTGTCCACATCATGTCTCTCGCCTCCTCACCCTCCACCCCCAAATGCACTACCAGCACCTTAATATACCGCTTCTCCTCCTCCTACTTCTACTCTCTCTACCTCCCCTATATACATTATCTCTGATTTTTCTGTTTATTTTCGCCCCTGACACCCTCCCGTACTTCTCCACTAACTCCAACCCTTTTCACGCTTCCACTGTCCCTCACTGTGATTGCTGTGTCATCCACATACTGATTTATGACACATATCTCTCCGAACGGCAGCCTAATCCGCACTACCCCTTTGTCCCTCTTAATTAATGTGACCAGGGGTTCTACTGCAATCGCATACATGCCTTATTCCAGTCTCCAGCTCTATCACATCCCTAACTGTCCCTATCGTATCCATTATATCCCTACCTGGTATGCTGTAGCTCTGTATTGGTTGTACTATCTCCCCTATCACTCTCTTCATCCTGTTTGTTAGCAATTTGGTAAGTATTTTATAATCCACATTCATTAAGCTAATTGGCCTATAATTCTCTTAATAGTTTAATAGTCTAATAATAGTTTCCCCCTGTACTAACACTAAATCTATTCTACTCTGTTTTAACACCCCATCCCTCACCTGCCTTCTCGTAAACTCTCTTTTCCAGATTCTCATACCTCCACACGTCTATCAATCCCTTCTCCCTCATCAGGTCCATCAACATACCCTTCGACCTCGCCCATCTGAGCACCAACCCCTTGCCTATATCTAACCTACTACATTAGTATTAAAATCCCCTACTATAATACACCTCCCCTCTACTAGCCTTTTAACTCCTCTATCATACCCCTCTTCTCTATTTCTATTTCTATTTCTTCTATATTTGGCACGTATATGTAAATTCATCTAAATTCTACCTTTCCATATCTTATCTCTATCACTAGTAGGGTAAATGTACCTTTTAAGCTCACCAAAATCTACATTGTGACATTTTTAGAGTATATAACATTGGTTTTGGTGGGGGATGTGATGTTAAAATGAAATATGAATCTCTCATATAAAGATATTTATGTTCATTTTAATTATTTTGTAATTTAAAATAAAGATATAAATCTTTAAACGTCAAAAGTCTGGGTACATTTTGTACCCTTTAAGCACACCCCTGTTCCAAATAAGCTCACTACATTAAATCTTTACTTAAAATTATTGTTTATTATAAAAAACATATTAACAAATCATTTAAAACATTTTTAATTCAAAGCTACACTGTGAAAAACAAATGTCAAACAATTAAAATCAAGCAGAAAACCAAAGAATCAGTTAATCATTTCATTCACTGCAGGGTGAGTCATACAAAGTAATTGTGTTGAGGAAAAATAAATAAATAAATAACCAAAACAAATACACACACACACACACACACACACACACACACACACACACACACACACACACACACACACAGCATATTCAGGACTATATATTAGCATCAATGATCACTGCCTATTATATGAACTGACTCTCATCATAGACCCCTCTATTTAATGATTCAGTTTGGCTTATTTTAACCTAGTCTACCTGAAGACAGCCTGAGATCTCCCTTTCTGTCTTCTGTCCGTCCTTGATGTGCCTCAACACTGATGTTCTCCTTTACTCTTTGGGTCAGAGCTTTTCTGTCTACTCCAAACTTCCTGGACAGATATGACAGGTTTCTAACAGATCCTTCTTTGTATAGATGACATGCCTCTTTCATCTTTGGGCATGAACTGTAGTTCTGCCTTGATTTTGTCATCTTAAGGCTGTGAAAGGATTTTATTTTAAGTTATTTACGTTTTAAAGATTAACTCAGTGACAACAAATAATGAATGTTTAGTGACTGTTTATGAAATACTTACATAGACATTTAATGGAAATGAGCTTAAAGGGAGCACACTGAGCTTAATTGGAGCAGCAGCAGTTTTTGAATAGAAAGACATTATATGAAGTTTTGTGTACAATATCACAAATTATCTAGGTTATACATTGAGTTTGTATATTACATTGATATATAAAGCAAATATTGACAAATATCACCTTACAATGATATGGATTCTTTATAAATTATAGTAATCTACAAACTATTTAATATCAATAAACCAGAAATCTATGGTACAATGCATTTTAAAATACAAGCCTTTAATACCTATGATGTAATATACTTTTGTAGCACACTATTTTATATGGCTAGTGTGCTAACTATGTACTGTAGCGTGCTTGCTATGCCTCTAAAACTAGTCTTTTGATTTAGCTGTAACTATTTCTTGAATCCAACTTCTCAGTTATACTATACATGGTTCAGAGTTTATGGAACTCCTCTTCTGGTCGAAGTTTTCAGACAGATTTCAAAATGGCCGACAGTGAAAATGAGCACATGGATAACCATATCTGAATGTGCAATGATCTGATTGGCTTGAAATTATAGGAAGTATGTAATAACAAACACATTAACTGGTTAACACATCAAGTATCAGAATACATTATTTTTCCTTCATGTAATTTGAGATCAAAGACGGTCGTGAGCTTAATGGGTACGTGAGCTTAATAGGTACGTTTACCCTCCCTGTCCTATCTTTATATGCCTCCTTGATATCCTCTACCCTTTCCTTTCTTATCATTATTGCTACCCCCCTTGCATTTCTAGCCCCATTATTATAATATATATCCCCCGCCTACACCTCTTTCATCTCTCTCACCTTATCCTCATCCCAATTAGTTTCTTGTATGCAGATCACGTCGCTCCTATATGTATATAATAATTCCTTCATCTTCCCCCCATCTCTTAGCCCATTTATATCTATAGAAGCAACAGTGGTCATGAGAGCAAACCAAAGAGAACAAGTATTTGAAACATACATTTAAACAAACAATCACGTACCAGCCCGCGACCCTTTAATCCTTTCCTCTCTCGCTCTCTTCCTTCCTCTTTACATTCAGCCTTGTTGCCTTTCCTAATCTCTCCATCTTCTCATTCTTTCCGTCTTTCTTTCCGTCTTTCCTCCTTTCCTCTCTGCTCCTCCATCTTTCCGCCCTGGCTCCACCATCTCCTCTTTTCCCCACCAGCTCTGGTACTGCTGACCTCCGCCCCTTCTTCACCACCACCACTTCCTTTGCCATTCCAACCATCTCCTCGCCTGCCGTCTTCTCCTTCCTCCTCCTCGACTCTGTCCGTTTCCTTGGTCCCATCCTCCTCGGCCCCGTCCTCCTCCTCCTCCTCCTCCATGCCGTCCTCACCCTCTTCGTCCTGCTCCTCCATCCGTTCCCCATCCTTGCTCGCATCACCATTCTCTCGTCCGCTCTCCTCCTCCCCTCTCTCCGGCTCCCTCCGCTCATCACACTCTCTGTTTGGTGGCACCTGAAGCACTTAAATTCTGGGCACTCTCGGAAGATATGCCCGGGTTTTATACACCTGTCTGTCGTGTATTACCCTGACATACTCCACCCTTCCCAGAGTCTCAAACTTCGTCGAGTACGTCAACGACCTGACCTGACCGAACCGCAATCTCCGTCCCCAGCCACATGCACCTCTTTATGGCCGACACTACTCTTACTCCCCACCCCTCAAGCTTTGCCAGTATTTCGGCATCCGTTATGTACACCGGCAGGTTTATGAAGGACACCACCATCTCATTATTTACAATGTCTCTGGCATGCACCATCCCTACTTTCACTCTCACTCTGTCCATCAGCTTTTCCTTCCCCTGCCTGTCCTTCGTGATTTCAAACTTTCTTTCTCCCCTCACTCTGCATCTCACCACCTCCCCAACAATTTTTTCACCTCCTTTAGCAGGTCCTTCATCGACACTCCTTCCTTCTCCTCCACTTCCACTTCCACCATCAGCTCTTTCCCCTACTTCTCCTTCACCTTGTTTGCATTCCCCTCCGCTGTCATTTGCTGTCCGTCCGTCCGCTTGTTCCGTGCCCCTTACTGCTGCCGCTTTCTTCCCTACTTCGATCACTGTTTGTCTGTCCTTCTCCTCAGTCCTCTCCTCCTCCTCACCCTGTCCATCCGAGTTCTTCCTCGCCACCATATTGTTCCCCTTACCACCGCCCACACACAGAGACGCCAACAAGGAGAGGCCGCGCGCACTTGCCCCTACAGATTACATTGTAGCTATTGAGCCCATTTCGCGACTGCCATCTGAGGCAATCTAACGGAGCAATTGCTTGTTTTTGGACGTACTTTGTGGTATCAATGACGATTTTGGAGTAGTAGAGCCCAGGTTTAAAAATACAGGAATTCTCCTTTAAGGAAACGGTGAGCCAACTTAAGCCATCCACCTGCTGCCTTGATGCTCTGCCTACAAGCTTTCTTAAAAATGTTTTTGACTGCCTGGCAACAGACATATTATAAATAGTTAACAGCTCTCTCTCATCAAGAACCTTTCCAAAGGCCTTAAAAACAGCAGTCATTAAATCTCTGCTAAAAAAGCGGAGCCTAGATGCTTCTGTAATTAACAACTACAGGCCAATATCAAATCTACCTTTTATAAGTAAAATTATTGAGAAAGTTGTCTTCCAACACCGTAACAGTTTTTTAGTCTCAAGTGGTTGCTATGACAACTTCCAATCAGGATTTGGGCCCCTTCACAGCACTGAAACTGCTCTTATTAAAGTTCTTAATGACATTCGCCTAAACACTGACTCTGGGAAAATTTCAATCCTGGTGCTATTGGATCTCAGTGCTGCATTCCATATTGTTGAGCATACAATATTGCTAGATAGATTGGAAAACTGGGTTGGACTATCCGGCACAGTCCTAAACTGGTTCAAGTCATATCTACAAGACAGGAATTATTTTGTTTCCCTTGGCAACTTTGTATCTGAGCTAAGCGACATGACCTGTGGAGTCCCCCAAGGTTCAATTCTAGGACCATGCCTTTTCAACCTCTTCATGCCCGTTAGGCCAAATTATGCAAGATAACAATATTGCATACCATTGTTACGTGGACAACACCCAAATTTATATAGCTCTATCCCCAAATGACTATCGTCCTATAGACCTGCTGACCTGCTGAACTAAATGACTGGATGTGCCAAAATTTCCTTCAGCTAAATAATGACAAAACCGAGATAATTGTCTTTGGTGCCAAAGAAGAAAGGCTGAAAATTGGTACATACCTTAACTCCTTGTCTCTGGAAACAAAAGTAGGTAGATCCCTATTGAGTTTGTGCCAGTTTCTTATTCTTTGTTGTCTTATGCTGCGTCTCAAATTGCCGTGAGCTGGAATGAGCTAAAACCATGAAACTTGGCCCAATAACTGGAAATGACGTGCAAATGCTTCCCAAGAAACATGAGCCCAATCAGCCAGATGGTGGCGCTGTAATTAAGGCCCAAAAACACGATTTTGGAAAGGCCACGCCCCTCACACCGTGACTCCGATTGACTTGAAATTTAACACACAAGACCAGCTCAATGTGCTCTACAAAAAACCCTCAAGAACCACTAAAGTCCGCCTGACTAGATTTTCCGGCATTCCAAAATTTTCTGTGGATCATTATTGGACCAAGTTTAACAAAATAATATATATAATATAAAGCTTGCTGATATCTTATTTAGTTCTCAAGATATTGACCAATGAACTTCAAAAAGAGCGTGGCTCAGCACATAAATAGACCAAAGTCAAGTTGGGCCAATCATCACAAAACTTTCAGGATATGTCCACATAATTACCTAAAACATACCCTGAAAGTTCCATTGAAATTGACCACTAGGGGACGCTACAAATTCAAAAAATGGGCACGGCATAACACAAATTAGACTATAAAGCAGAAATTGTTTGTCCAATCATTACAAAACTCGCAGGATATGTTTCATAACAAGGTTGAACCACGTGTGTAAAACTATTTTGTAATTGCTCAATAGGGGCACCACCAGTTTCAAACATGTGCCATGGGCCTTGCGCAAATTTGGCCATAAATCAATGACAGTTTGTCTATTACTATTACTACTTCTGCTACTACTACTCCTGCTAATACTTCAACTATTACTACTTCTGCTACTACTACTCCTGCTAATACTTCTACTTCTGCTACTACTACTACTAGTGCTGCTATTACTTCTGCTTTTACTACTACTACTACTACTACTACTACTACTACTACTAATGATTTCTTAACACAGTGTCTTTCTGATTAAATTGACTTTTTCAAAATCATTTTTAATCTTAAGCCAAGACACAAATTTTCTTCAGAAAATGTAACCTTTTCTAGTTATTATTATTAATCCCTCTTCTTCCGCCCCGAACATTAGCGTTCAACTACTTTCACCCCATTTAAGCTATCAACACTGTTCAAACTTTGAAAAATTCAGCATAGTCTGGAATCATCATCGGTCATTCAAATTTTTGAATACACTTGTACTTTTTCTGCAATTGAATTTTATTTGCAATATTTTGGCCCCATAGGAATGCATTATGAAAATGTAAGTTTCACTTTCGCTTTGACAATGGCTCTGTGTCTACAAGACACTGCATGGAGTCAGAGACTGTCAAATGTGACCCTGGCTGTCTTTCACAATGTCCAGAGACCAGAAACTCAGTTTGTGGTTTACTGTTGGATGAATAATAGAAAACACAAAGTTGGACATGAAATATGTCTACATTTTGATTTGATGGAGAAAGTTTCCATACAAATAATTATTACAACTATTTATCTTTTAATACTTTCAATATGTTTAATACTATGATTTCTATTACATTTTTCAATACTATTACTACTACTACAGCTGTAAATGCTACTACTTTTTCTGTTAATGCTTCAACTACTACTACTACTACTACTACTACTACTACTACTGCTATAACTACTCCTACTACTACTACTTTTGCTACTACTACTGCTGTTACTACTCCTGCTACTACTTTTGCTACTACTACTGCTGTTACTACTCCTGCTACTACATCTACTACTACTTGTACCATTATTATTTCTGCTAATACTTCAACTACTACTACTACTACTGCAGCTATTACTAACAGCCAGGGTCACATTTGACAGTCTCTATCTCCCTCTGGTGGCAGTCTCATGTGACCCTGGCTGTCTTTCGCAATGTCCACAGACCAGAGACTCAGTTTGTGGTTTACTGATGACTGAATAGAAAACACAAACCACTACTTCTGCTATTACTACTTCTGCTAATACTTCAAGTATTACTAATTCTGCCAATACTATTTTTGCTGCTACTACTACATTTTACCACTTTACCACAGAATCTTCCTAACTAAATTGACTTTTTAAAAAAACACCTTTAAGCTAAAACAAGCAC